>JAHNEJ010001035.1:0-245858 GCA_022559845.1 Amorphophallus konjac
TTGACCGACATTGAAGGTCATCTGAGCGAAAGGATTCACTCGCAGATGGTAAGCTTAGCCCTTTTTCCTCTATTTTTCCCGCATGAGTCCTTTCTTATCCCTTGATTCTTTTCTTTCCTTTCAGCCGTATCCTCTCTTTCCGGGCCCGAGGAAATTCTCCAAGCTACCGTGGCTGTCGAAGCTCACGTCCAACATTACTACCGACATGAGGGTTTTTATTTCAAAGTGGCACCTCCAAGGGTTGGTGGTCCATGCCAAGCATTATGACAAGATTTACATGGATTGGGCGGCCCTGGGTGCATTGGCAGAGGTTTGGCATCCGGAAACCCACACTTTTATCTTCCCTACTTTTGAGGCAACGGTCCTCCTCGAGGAGGCAGAACTTCTGCTAGGCTTAAGAAGGTCGATGAAGGATGACAGGATAAAGGTTTCGCGGATGCGGAAGAGGGTATCTACCGAGGATGTTCTTGGAAGCTTTATGCCATCTGGAACTATAAAAAGCGTTCAGACTCAGAGGGGAGTCAACTTGCAAAAGCTCGCAAACTGGACCGTGACTGCCTTAGAAGGGTTGATAGATGATGAACATTTAGAAGGGCTTATGAAAGGGTTCACAATTTGTTTGGCCGGAGCTCTCCTCTTTCCTTGTACTGACAACATCGTAGAGGAAGACCAATTAGGAGTGATCTGTGGACTTTGGGAGGGAAGAGAGTGGGGCCCGCTGTCCTCGCGCATCTTTACAGTGGTCTCACGGCTTCCAGCATAGGTAGGCCTCCTCACGGGTGCATGCTTCTCCTCAACTGCTGGATTGATCTTCACTTCAAATTTCATCACCACGAAGGGGTACAGACCGCCTCCAGGATTTTCGAACAAAGCCCCCTCTGTTACATGGCCGATGTGTTGGGCTTCGGTGGAAAGGTGGCCAATCGCATGCCCTGTCTGAAGACACGCGGCGACTGGCGTACTCACTTCAACTCCTTGGCGCGGGATATGTTCACTTGTGCGCCAGCATGTTTACTTTCACGTGGTCTCCTCACAAGATCTTCTCCCGATGCTGAACTCCAGCTTATCGGTGCAACCAAATTTGTTCTTTACAGCTCGCACCGGTGCTGCCTGCAAATTGGCCTTCCTCGGCACTCTCTTCCTATGCTAACGAACCTTCCTCTGATTAAGGAGAGAGAGATGGGCACGGAGGATGATGCGAAGGATGTGAAGGCGATCAAAGCTTCGTGGAAGGCAAGCATTCCGAGGAAGGTGACGGTGTCTGTGAGTGAGGATCAAGAGCTATGGAAGGCTTATGTAATGGAGCTCAGGAAACTGAGGCCTGAGGTGCCCAAACCCTGATGTATGTTATCTTGAAATAAATGCAGAGCCTTAATGCCATTGCACTCTCTTTCAGTCTCTCCCCTCCCCTTTTCTTTGTGACTGGAATGGCGGACGTCGGGTGATGGTCGGCCGTTACCGGATAGGATCTGGGGGACCGAAGCAACTACAGTATGCGGAGATGCCCTGAGATGTCATGGAGCTGAGGATTTCTCTTCAGGTGGCGAGGAGAGAAGTAAACTGGGAGAGAATGGAAAGAGAGGCATGAATAAAGCTACATCGGGATCGAGAGGAGAGGAGGGCACGTGAGGCCCAAGTGATGAAGCTCCGGAAGACACAGCGCTCGGACACGTCACTCCTTCAGAGTCACTGCCGATTGGAGGAGAGTTGGAGCTCACGGTGGAGGAGCTCCGGGGGTTGGTGTAGTCTCCATTGCAGAGTAAGGGGCGGCTCAGCCAACAGCCTCGGGTTCAAGAGCTCCGCGGCTGTCGAGGTCGCGAGAGACCAGAGGAGGGCGAGGAGCGCTACGTGCGATGCGATGAGATAACTGCAACGTCGCAGAGCTCTAGATGACCTCCCAGGGACCTCCCTCTTAGGAGAGGACAGAGACGACCAAGAGGGTGGTGCGAGATTTAGCAAGTTGCTCGTACACCCTCTCTCTTCTCACGGTGAACGCGACAGTTTATATAGACGTATGAATGGAACGACATGCTCTCATGTGACGGGTTTGCCCTCCATGCGTTCCTTCTCTTCTACGCCTCTTCTTTTCATGCCGTCCCCATGTGACGTGTTTAACAGAACTCCCCTGAGATAACGGATCGTGTCTCAGACTCATTGGGCATTTCTTTCGGGAGAATCCATCACAAATTTTAATGATGTACCACCGAATTCAAAGATGCCAACCGCCCTTCTGTCCTCTTTCCATGTAGACGAGTCCATTCCCAGATTCAAAGATATCGACTTCCATTGTCCTTTCTCCTGTGGATGAGTCCACTCCCAAATTCGAAGAGGTCGACCTGCATTGTCCTTTCTCCATGTAGATGACCTCATCTCAGATTTATTTGAATCATGATGAACACAAGGAACCTAGATGTGTAGGGTGTGAATCAACCCGCTACGCTCCCGACCTCGTTTACTTCGAGTGAAAGATGGGTGCTTTGTTACAAGGCCCATTGCAAGAGGAAGTGGGAGAGATCTGGATCATATCCCTTCAATCCTATAAATACTCACCCCTCCTGCTTCACTTGAAAGCACGGAGTTGTGGAGACTGGTTAGAAGAGTGAAAAGTCGACAGGAGGGAGTAAGAGTTTCTCATTCTCTGAGATGGAGGGAGAGTCCAGTTTCAGGGTGGAGGGCGAGTCTTCTCGCTCCTCGAAGAGGAGCAGATCCAGTGGTAGTTCCAGGAGACTCTCCGATGTTGAAAGGCAGCTCAGTGAGAGGACCCAATCGGAGCTTGTAAACAAGCCAGTTCTTCCCTCTCATTCTTCATGATCCCTTTCTTCCTTTCTCATTCTTTTTCTTTTTTTATTTCAATGATGCACCCGCTTCTTACTTCCTGTGTAATCCACAGAGTATGACGAGGTCACACATCTCATGGGAATTAGTGGTGGCCGCCTATCGAGGCTTGCCTGACTTCCAGAAAGCTCGACTAGATGCGATGGGGTTTGGTGCATTCCTCCGGATCGAACCCATTAAGCTCGACCTCGCCCTCATCCAAGCATTGCGCGAGAGATGGGACCCAGAGAGTCGTGCCTTCTTGATGCCCTGGGGGCACATGGTGCCCAGTCTCGAAGATGTGGCCCGAATCACTGGCCTTAGAGTGGATGGTGAGGCGGTGACCGGGGTCACCTACCCCGATTATCGTGAAGTGGCTCAGAAGCTTCTTGGTCTGGAATTAAAGGACCAAAAGAACAGGTCAGTAGCCAAGGCATCTATCATGGAGGCATTGGGGCTCACTGACACTCGTCACCGTGATAACGAGTCCTTGGAGGAGTTCATGGAGAGAGCGGAAAGAGGGTCCCGCGCTGTGTACTGCGTGGATGCCAGTAGCTGGGAGAGGTCAAACATGGACTTGAGGATATTCCTCCTCTTCCTGCTGGGAAAATTACTGCTGGGTTCCAAAGGAGACGACATCCATTGTCGTTTCCTAGAATTTTTGGTGGACCTAGAGAGGGTAGGGCAATATGCCTGGGGAGCCGCCGTGCTGGCGCATCTGTTCGCAAGTCTGTCCCAAGGGACAGATCGAGAGGTGACTGTGAGTGGCTTCATACCGTTTCTCCAGGTAATTATTTGTTTATTTATTTATGCAACTAATCTATTTCATGAAATGCTGATGACATGTGACGACACAGGTATGGAGTTATTACTACATCCCAATGGGGCGAGCTCGACAGTGGCGTGTGGCTGTGGCACCACTAGCTCGGCGGTGGCAACCCATTATGAGCACAGCCTCTCTATCTTACCAGCTGATGGTATTAAGGCGTGAGCTGCAAGAGTTCCCCGCAGAGATGGTAGGACTCCATTTTTTTTGTCTTTTCTTTTGTCTCTCTTTTTTTTTGGTTCTTTTGAGTGATTAAGGAGATATACGCATGCCAACGTAGGTGATCTGGAGGCCTTACTCGGGCTTGGTCGATGTCTACCAACCGTGGGTCATCGCATGTCGCCCTCGATTTGGTTGGGACCTTTGGGTCCACTGCCTGAATGAAATCGAGCCACTCTGGCTACGATTGGTCATGAGGACTCTAGGGCTTGCTCAGGAATGGGTAGATATGACCGCACCACCCCGCGTCGGGAGGAAGACACGTGGGCCGGTAACCTGTGTCGACTGGCGGGTGCGCTTCCCCGAACAATATGAAGATTGGCAGCGGGGTGGCACGCTCGTGGAGTCGCACACCCGGGATAGTGAAGATTATCTACGTCTCTATAGGGCGATGTATGCAGAGCGACTCCATCCTGAGGGACTTGTGGAGGTGTATCTCCTTTCTCACTTTTTTGATATATATTTTTTTATCATTTTTTTTAAATGTAATGCTGACTCCTATGACATGGGTTTAGGATGCCCGTGATACCATGATAGCGAACTTGCGGGCTCGCTTGGCTGACACGGAGGAAGAGTTGGGTGACACCCGTGAGGCTTTACATGTCTCGATGAGTATGTATGCAAATGCATATTCCTAATTACACCCCTAGGTTTCTGGTGTTTAGCCACTCATTGCCACTTCTTGCTATCATAGCGCGCTCGGCTCGACGCAACCCTACCAGCAGTAGGGGCAGAGGGTGCCTCTTCTAGTCTATGGATTCCTTCGTCGGAATTAGATTCGCTCCACGAGCAGCTTGCCCGTGTAACACAGCGCGCCGCGGAGGCAGAGGGAATGCTTTCAGCGCAGGTGAAGGTTCCTCTTATCCAAGCTTCTCTGCTTACGTCTCATCACACCCCTGAAATGACGGATATGGCAGGCCGAAGAGATGCAAGAGATGTTTGCTCATGCATCACAAGGGAAGGCCAGGATAGCGGAGCTGGAGGAGGAATTGCAGCGTCGCTCAGATGACAATTTTTCACGGGACGCCATGGAGCTGAGGATTACCCTTCAGCTGGAAAGGGATGACAGAGAGAGAGAGAACGTGCTGAGAGGGAAAAGGATAGGGAAAGAGAGAAGGCCAAAAGATCAGTCGAGAAAGAGGAGAGGAGGGCCCTGGAGGCCCAACTATTTGAATTGAGGACCAGTCTCGGTCTCGCCGAACAGTGGCTGAAGGATGGCGAGGAACGCTACCGAAGGGCACGAGAGCGTGGCTTTCGTGTTAGTAGCTTCTTTGCTGCCCCCGCAGATCGACGTCGGGGAGTGGAGATAGAAAGAGGACCACAAAGCGGTAGGAGTACCGCTTTTCATGGTTGGATAGCACCCCCAAGAACGTCTTGCCCGGAGAGTGGCGGGACAAATAATGTGGAGAGAGAAGGTGAAACATGATGTAGACTTTTTGTTGTTTATTTTTGATTGGGAGCGGAATAAAATAGTTTATGCTTGGTTCGCTACTTCTTTCTTGTCTCCCGAATCCCTGCATTCATCTAAGCAAACAAGTTAGCGTTTTTGCTCTGACTTGCCCCTTACTCAATAAACAAATGTGATTTGAGATGTTCTTAATAAGGAGTCAAGGGGGCAGCCTTTATTAACAAAGGCAATGATAAAAAAGGATGATGAATGCGACAGACAAGCACACGGATGCAAACGAGAATTTAAAATGAATGGTGCATACAAATGCGATCATGCGAAGATGTGATTTTTGTTGTTTTTGCAGGTGTATTCATTTTTTTGTATTTTGTTGTTTGTTTATTTTTTTTTTGGTCTTTTATATTTCCATTTTTTGTGCATGTTCAGTTTTTTGCTTTTTTTGGATTTTTGGTTTTGTTATTTTTTTTGTTTATTTTTTGGTTTGTTTATTTTTTTTGTTTTTGCTAATGCATGATGACCACTTGATATAACATCTAACCTGCATGAGAACGAGGGTTTCTTGCTAACCTCCCAGGCATCTTAAGTGCACGCCTAAGTTGATTTGGGCCTCTAGACTCCTCGAATGATAATCCCGCCGGCTAAGACTTACCCTGATGACAATAGCGTCATGCCATGCTTAGGCTCCCAGTTGCTTCCGACCACAGGGATTCACCCAAAAAGTGTTCAAGGTAAATGATTTGCCTGACCCGGGTCTATATCCTCACAACTCTAGATGATATGTAATGGAACACCCTGGAACCCAAATGACCAACCGCGCGACGCTGACCCGGAATCAGACGCCGTCGCACCCATAGGTGACGCGCTTGCATTGGTCTAAGCCCGAGGTTAGGCTAAGAAGACATTAAGATGGTAGATAAGGGTCTTGACCGGCCAGAAACACGGAGACTCTGACAATGACTTCTGCTTTCCAAGATGGACAACCATACGTTTGTGTCGAAAGGTGGTTGCAGACTTTGGTGAGTTTCACCCTTCAGGAACTCCATTGAGCCTTTATCTTCAGGGGAAGAAGGAAGAGTATTAGGGGCAAACCTCCTGAGAGGACCGGCAAAACCGTTAACCCGGCGAGCCAGTAGGGGCACACTTAACTCTCCCTTTCGGACAACTTCAGACCAAATCTCGAGCATTTACATCTCATGACCCCTCTTGTATAGAATTTGACTTTCAGTCAAAGGGGTTTCATTTGTGGGATCAGGCACGGTTACGACCAGACTTTTCACTTGACTTTGATTTTGTTCTTCTTTTCTGATTTTTCTTGACAGATTTTTTTGCGAGGGACATAGTATTTTGACATTATGGAATCCCTCTTGATGCCTGCGGGGACACTGCCCTCTTCTCGTGCTCTGACCTATGCTCGAGGAATTGGGCCCTACTCTCACCCTAGGGATTGTATTCGTGTTTCCCATGCTCAGCGTTTTAAGGGCGCCGGCTGTCTCATTCGGTCGAAGAGAGAGAGAACGAAGATTTAAGCGTTCTCGAGACCTTCTAGGTGAGGCCTCACCATGAGCGATGCTACCGATCTTTTATAGAACACATGTGTACATGCATGTTGTCTTCTTTTGAGGGGGGCATAAGCCGAACTAGTCGGACAGGGATCTCCACGGTTCTGGCAAACCAAGACCCGGAACCTACCAAGTCTTAATAGGCCCTATCCCAACATAGAGGTTGAATGCGATGACTTAACTACATGGTGATCTCCAGGCATTGGCATTTTGAATTTTCTATTTTTTTTTCATTTTTCCTATATTTTTTTTGCTTTTGTTGTTGTATATATACATATTTTTGTTATTTTTAATTTTTTTCTATTTTTTTGTTATTTTTCGTTTCATCATTTTTTGACACTATGTACACCTATCTAAGGGTAGTACTTCTTAAGATAAAGCACATTCCAAGAGTGGGATAACTCGATCCCCTCAGCATTGACTAGCCTATAGGCGTTACCAGGATGCACAGCCTGAATCACGTATGGTCCTTCCCAATTGGGTTGGAGTTTAGAACACGGCCCACCAGGTTTTATAAACATTCTTTTCACTACCATTTCACCGACTTGAAATTTCCTTTCAATGACCTTCTTTTGATAAAAACGTGTGAGTCTGTTCTGATATACACGTGCATGCTCGGCAGCGGCCAGCCGTTTCTCATCTAAGAGTTCCAATTAGGCAAGGAGTGAATCACGACGTTCGTCGAGGGGAAGTTCCTTGTCCAACTGTACCCTGAGAGAAGGAACCAAGATTTCATACGGAACTACCGCCTCCATCCCATAAGTGAGGGCGAACGGGGTTTGCCCAGTGGGAGTACGGATTGAAGTGCGATAGGCCCATAGAGCTTCAATCAGCTTTTCTGACCAATCCGAGAACTTGTTTGACTCACAGGTCTTTTTTATGATTTTAATCAATGTTTTATTAGTGGCCTCTGCTTGGCCATTACCTTGTGGGTAATAAGGTGATGAATGATGTAATGCAATTTTATACCTTTTGCAGAGGTCCTGAAGGTCCTGAGATATGAATTGCGGCCCATTGTCGGTGATAATTGTGCTTGGAATACCGAACCTGGCGATGATGTTCTTCATGATGAATTTGCATACTGTTGACGCTTTAACCTCCACGTAAGCTTTGGCTTCGGCCCATTTGGTGAATTACTCCATTGCAGTAAGGATGAATGATTTTTGCTTAGTGAGGGAGTTAGGGTTACCAAGAGGACCGATGACATCGAAAGCCCACATGGAGAAAGGCCATGGGGAGGATACTGGATGAAGTGAAGAAGATGGGGAATGAATTTTATCGGCGTGAAGTTGACACTTGACACACCTGCGGACATAGATGGCACAATCCTCTTCCATGGTGGGCCAGTAAAAGCCTTGCCGAAGGATTTTCTTGGCAAGCATTTGGCTATTCACATGGCCACCGCACACACCAGAGTGTGCTTCCTCGACGCATTTCCAGACCTCCTCTTCGTCGAGACATCTTAAAGAACACCAGTAAGACTCCTCTTGTATAGCACTCCTCCGACCAGCATGTACCTCTGTGCCACTCTCCTTATGGCTTTTCTATCTTCCGATGTGGCTTCTTCAGGGTAGGACTGATCTTTGCAATACTTGGCAATTTCGTAAAACCATGGCTTCTCCTCATCAGCCAATTCTTCTTCTAACTTTGTCAACATAATTTCCCTCTTCTCAAGGATTTCTTCCTGTAGGGCCTTCCTTGCTATCATGTCCTTGATATTTACGTAGGAAGCATCATCGATTGCAGGGGCATGACGCTTGTAGATGTGAATGGACTCAAACCATCTTCCTAGAGGGAACCTTAAAGATGATGCCAACGAGGCGAGGGCATCGGCCAGAATGTTCTGATGACGAGGGACATGGACAAAGATCAATTTGGTGAACAGTTTGGCAAAGGCAGCAGTGAGTTCTTGGTATGGCTTGAGCTTGGGATCGCGAGTGCGATATTTAGTGAGCACCTGGCGAAGAATGAGTTGACTATCACCTACGACTCGTAATTCGGTGATACGAAAGGAATGAGTGAGTTCTAGGCCAGCTAGAAGAGCTTCATATTCAGCTATATTGTTGGTAACGGGGAATTTGAGCTGATATGCCAGTGGGAATGTAAGGCCTTCAGGCGACAGGAGGGCAATGCCGATTCCTTTCCCTTGGGAATTCAGAGCTCCATCAAAATGTAACGTCCACATGCAATCATCTGATTGGTTGATGGACATTAGTTCCTCATCTGGGAACTCTGATTGGACAGGGTCGAATTTGGGAAGAGGATGGTGAGCGAGATGCTCAGCTATAGCATACCCTTAATCACCTTTTGCTGATGTAGACGATGTCAAACTGAGAAAGAAAGCTTTGCCAGCGTGCTAATCTATCCGTAAGGATAGATTTTTCTAGAAGGAACTTGATAGGGTTCATTCGAGCAATCAGATGAACTTCATGAGCTAGAAAGTAGTGTTTCAACTTCTGCACCACCCAGACAAGGGCGGCACAAGTTTTCTCCATAGCCGTGTACTTCTGCTCACAAGGGTTGAGGAGTTTGGACAAATAATAGGTTGCCCTTTCTTGCCCGCTTCATCGGCTTGTGCTAGGACAGCTCCCACGGAGTCGTCTAGGACCGAGATGTAAAGGATTAAATGTTTACCTGGCGTAGGTGGAATTAGAACAGGTGGATTGGCCAGATATTCTTTAATCCTTCAAAAGCTTTTTGACATTTAGAATTCCAACTGAATTCTACTCTTGACTTAGTCAACTCATAGAAAGGTTTGCACCTTTGCGAGTGCTGGGACACAAATCGACGAATGAATTGTAACCTTCCGATTAACCCTCGAACTTCTCTCAGATTTTTCGGAGGTGGCATATCCCTAATTGCTTTAGCTTTGTTGGGATCTATTTCAATGCCCCTCTTACTCACAATGAAACCAAGCAATTTGCCCGATGAGACGCCAAATACGCACTTTTTTGGATTCATTTTCAAATTGAACTCCCTTGATCTTTGCAGCACCTTAGCCAGAACTCTTGGGTGTTCTGCCCTAGTCCTGGATTTCACCAGTAAATCATCCACATACACCTCTAAATATACATGCATCATGTCATGGAATATTGCCATCATAGCCCTTTGATAAGTAGCTCTAGCATTCTTCAAACCAAACGGCATGACCAAATAGCAGTAAGTTCCCCAAGGTGTGGTGAATGATGTTTTCTCCTGATCCTCTTCCGCCAAACGGATCTGATTATACCCCGAAAATACATCCATAAACGAGAGAGTTTCATAGCCTGTTGTATTATCAACCAACACGTCAATGTGAGGCAAGGGGAAATCATCTTTTGGACACGCGTGGTTAAGGTCCCGAAAATCGATACAGATTCTCACCTTTCCATCCTTTTTCATGACCGGGACAATGTTTGCCACCCATTGAGGATATAGGACGACTCTAATAAACCTGGCTTTGTGGAGCTTATCGACCTCTTCCTTCATTTTTAAAGCCATTTGGGGGTGGAAACGTCTTAACCTTTGCTTTACCGAGACGGACCCTGGTTTTAGCGTTAGGCGATGTTCGACCAGGGTGGAATCTAATCCCGGCATATCCTCGTAACTCCACGCGAACGTGTCCCTATATTCCTTTAGGACCTCGATCAATGTCTCTTCTTCAGATGGTGGCAAATTGTCACTTATGAGGATGATTCTAGGGTCTTCCTCGGTCCCCAGGTTGATCTCTTTGGTGGGTTCTTCTATAGCGGCTGATGGTTCCTCAAACCTCCTCATTCCGCTAGCATATGCGTCAGCCGCGTCCTCATATTCTTCGTCCCCTTCTTCAATAGGGTACTCTTCATCTGTGAGCTCATAAACTCCGTATCCCTCATCAATTGTGCAATCCTCCTCACATTCTAACTCCGGCAGATGGATGGGATTTTCTAGCAATTGAGGAATGGCTAAAAAGGCTTGACACCTATTGGCTAGATCTAGAAGGAATCGACGAGGAATTTCCCTGCCCTTGATTTTCTTCTAGGTACTACCCTTGACTCGCTATTCCTAACCTGACTGACTTGTTCTACAGACGAAGAAGAAGTTGAAGAATGTACAGGAAGAGACCCCTCGATAGAGGGGTAAAGAAGGTCGCTCAAGGGACCTTGAATGAGTGGCCCGTAAGTCGGGGCACACTCGTGAGAGATGTAGGAGGTCTCCTCAAAGGAGATGCACTGTTGAGGAGTTTGAAAATCGACGTTTTTTTTTCATTTTCATTTTCAATTACAAAACAATTGAAAGAAATTAGAGAATGGGAGGAGGGAACTATAGCTAGGGGGTTGCATGGCTCATTGAGCAGATCATGGTTGAAAATTTGGCACGGGCTGAAAAACCCGCGCAAGAATGTGAGCAAAGAAGGGGACCTGGGAATATCATCAGATAAACATCGGGTCCAAGAAAGAGTCAGCAGCAACGGCTGAGGAGAATGATCAGATAGAATGACGGAAAGCGATCCGTCAGTGGCAACTTCCTCTCGGCGAGGAAAACTTGGAATTTCGGCAATGTCAACGACATCTTTTGGTACCTCGGAGATCAGAAGTGGCCCCTCTAAGTCTGGAGGCGAGAACATCTGGTGTAGCGCAATGGAAATATCCTGTATATCAAACCACTTGTTCCACTCACAATCCGGGTCATCGTGTTTCCCCTTCTTTGTAGCTCTCGAGCAACTTTCAGCTAAGTAGACAATATGCAATTTCCCATGTGAATGTTGTGGGTGATCCCCCAACTGTATCACCGGCCCCTTTCTGAAATGGGAGTACAAGGTCCACGTGAGAGGTTCCTCATATGCTTCAAGTGGTCCGTCAAAGCCTAGGCCAGCTCTAAGGGTTAGCTTTATCTTCTTTGGCAGTCTCAGTCTCCCTTGTAACTGTACCCCCAAACCTTTGCCATGTTGGTAGCCAATGTTTCTCATGATCTCCCATCCCTTAGAATGGGAAGGGTGACATGACTTTGATGCCTGAAATGGCTTTTGTGTTAAAGGGGCGCGACGAGGGTCACACACATCTAGCAGTGAAAGAATTGGCCGGTGAGTAGGCCAAACAGAAGGCAAAGAGGTATTAATAGCATCCACTGTAGAAAAGATGGGCATGCTATTTACCTTGATAATCCAAGCCTTGTACGGAAACTTCAAGCACTGATGATTGGTGGAAGGCACCGCATTCATAACCTCAATGTAAGGGCGGCCCAGTATGGCCTTGAATGTGGGATCCATATCAAGGATATGGAATTCCGTAAAGACTGATGCAGGGCCCAATTCTACATTCAAGATGACCATCCCCATTGGCGGCTTTTTGCTATTATCATAGGCCGTAACTGTGATTGACGAAGGCCTTATCTGTTCCGTGTCAACCCCACATGATTGGAGGGTGATCATAGAGATCACATTTATAGACGCACCAGTGTCCACCAAACACGGGTCTACAGACACCCCATTGATCTTGACTGCAATACACAAAGCATATTTTCGAGCTCCTTGGGGGCAAGCTCATGGTGGTGAAATATAATAGCCGGTTGTGTATCAGTTGGCGTCAATACTGACGAGATTTTCTCCACTGGGAGATCCTCATTTACCATAACCCTCTGAAGATACTCCATCAAGGCGTCTTGATGGGTTTTCGACCTCTTGATTAGCTCGAGAATGGAGATCCGAGCTGGTGTTTTATCCAAGTGTTTCAACAGGTCATATTGTGTCCCGGGGATAGACTCCTCTGGCTGTTCTTCGGTGTCTTTCTCCGGCTGAGATTGCTCGGGGACCTGACTGTTTTGGGGAAAAACCCGATGGAACATCCTTCCACTACGGAGCACCATGGCTTGTGGTTTTGGCGGCAGCTCTATGGAGTTAGATATGGGGTTTAGCAGGGGTTCGAGGGGTAGTGGTGGAGGAACAATTGAGGAAGCAGGGGCGATGACAGGTATAGGGGCTCTGATGAGTGGTTTGTTAGGTGGAGGTATGGTGGGAGTGGATGACGTCTCAGATGGGCGATGAATGATAAGAGGTTTAAAAGGTGGAGGCATAGTAGAGGTCGATGGGGGCCCGGATGAGTGATGCATAATGAGGGGTTTCGAGGGTAAAGGGGTTGTGGTAGAGGTAGATGGTGCCTTGGAAGGGTGTTGGACAATAAGGGGTTTGTTTAGTGGAGGCAGAACGAAGGTGGATGACGAAGTGGAAGCGTGAGAAACGATGGGAGGCTTTGAGGGTAACGATGTTATGGTGGAAGTGGAGGGCACCTCGGAAGGGTATTGGACAATGAGGGGTTTGTTTAGTGGAGGCGGAATGAAGGTGGATGATGAAGTGGAGGCGTGAGAAATGATGAGAGGCTTTGAGGGTAACGGTGTTATGGTGGAAGTGGAGGGTGTTTGCTGGGACTCGAAGGGAGGTCATCAGCAGAGAAGCGGATGAGAGGACGTGATAGCAGTGGAAATGAGTGAGGTATCACTGCGGGTTGTGCTACGGGTGAAGGATAGACAGGTGCGGGACGAATAAGGTGTGGGGATTGGATAGGAACGTGATTGGTGACAAGGACAGGGCCGCTTTCCGTATGCCAATCTTGCCCTCTTCCAACCTCTGGGAAGGAAGAGATGGGGTTGACTTGGTGGTTAGGTTGTTGGTGCGCCGGTAACGGATTTTGGAGGATGCCCATGTTTAGTTGTTGCTGTGGTGCCTGCTGAGGCTGTTGTTGTTGTTGCTGTTGTTGTTGTTGTTGTTGTTGTTGTTGCTGTTGTTGTTGTCTAAGAGGAGGTCTCCTGGCCTTCATCATGG
Organism: Amorphophallus konjac; assembly: GCA_022559845.1. Classification (NCBI taxonomy): domain Eukaryota; kingdom Viridiplantae; phylum Streptophyta; class Magnoliopsida; order Alismatales; family Araceae; genus Amorphophallus; species Amorphophallus konjac. Next base: position 13,602 of record JAHNEJ010001035.1, read on the forward strand.
TGACGCATCGCCTCATTTCATCCCAATCTATTTGATGTTCATCATTCATATCATAGATATAATCTCTGAAATGAAAACAGTTTTCCACTGTATGACCCGACTGTCTATGGAAGACACAATATCTGGAAGTGTCGACGTTCGGGGGCCATATGGCTTTTTCCTTAGGCAAGGTGAGGAAATTAGCAGCCATGAGAGCATTAAAGATGTCCGGCAACGACTCCGGCAAAGGTGGGTAATGAGCTCTCCTAGGGCCGATCGGCCTTCTCTGTTGTTGGTGGCCATAATCCCCCGGTGGTGGAACCTGATTATATTGAGGAGGTCGCTGTTGTTGTTGTTGAAGATGGAGGGGTTGAGGCATATTGTTCTGGAAGAGATTGTTTTGTGGGGGAGGACGATAGGGTTGCTGACCTTGTTGGTCCTGATGAAAGGGGAATTGTGGAGCTTGTGGGGGCCTAGGATTAGCTTGCTGGTTGGGATAGCCAACAGCGCCCACTTGTTCATTTGTTACAACCCCTTCTGTTACCCCACCTTGGGCACCCATGCCCGGCTTCCTAAACACCTTTGGCTTTGGCGGCTCGAACATATGCATGAGGGGAGAATCTTTCAGCTGTGTTTGGATATATCGTGCCCTCTCATACAGTTCCTCCATAGTAGTGAGCTTGTTCATTGCCAGAACGTGTCTAAATTGTGGAGTGGCATTAGACACGACCATCTTTACTTGCTCCGATTCTGAAATTGGGTCTCTCACTTTCTCTGCCAAGGATCTCCATCGATCGGCAAATTGGGTGAAATCTTCGCCCGGCTTCATTTTTTCAGCCACTAGGTCGGTAATAGAGAAGGAGGGACCGATCCTATCCCGATATTTCTGTGTGAATTTCCGTTGCACTACGTCGAAGTTCTCAGCCTCACTCGGTTCTAGGGAATAGAACCATTCTAAGGCGGGACCATCCAATGATCTCCTGAAGAGGTATGCCAAAGATCTTTGATCGTTCTGCCAAAACGAGGACTCATAAATAAAGTCCTTCAGATGAATGAGGGGGTTGCCTGTGCCGGTGTACCGTCGATACGTTGGCATTTCAGAAGGAGGGAGATGGAATACTGGAAGGATTGGTAAAGAGATCTCAGGTGCGGATTTGACATCCACAATCTTTTTGAAATCTTGGAATTGTTCGTCCATCTTGTTCATCCTATGAAGGAGAGATTGGGTGACCTCATTGTAAGGAGCAGGTTGTGGTGGCCACTGAGGCCTTGCGAAAGCCTGAGAAGGGAATTCCGGATGAGTGGGACGTTGTGACATATTAGCGAATGGAACTGACTGAAATGTCGTATGAGGAATTGGTGGAACTTGAGATTGGGGAGGTAATTGGAAAGGGGGAGGTTGCAGACTTGTCTGCACAAGAGGGAATGAGGAAGGGATTGCCTGTGCGGGCTCTTGAGTAGGGAGAGCAACTGGTGTTGGATTTTGAGGAGTAGAATCAACAGATTTTCTTTTTAAGACGGCCCGAAAGGCTCGGATCTGATCGGAATTGAGCTGTGTGTTCGCGAGAACACCTAGCAAGGAGGAAATATCTTGTGGCGAGGATGCTTCCCCGACGGCGGCTCGCACCTCATATGAGGGATCACGGGAGGAACCTGCGTCCTCAGCAGGGACATGTGTCCCCTGGTGACCCGGGGTCGGATTCTGACCGTTCCCGGACATTTCTTGATCTTTTTCGGAACGCGAGATTTTGCCGGAACGCAATAACATACACACTCAAACCAATAGCGAAGATTAACAAACAAGTTGATGTTTAACGCCTCTTTTTTTTGTTTTCTTTTTTGTTTTCTTTTTTTTTTCTAATCTAATGTTCACACCACAGGAGGGACCTTACTTGCAATATTGATTTCCGCCGTGTGATCTAAGGACACTTGACTCACCACGAATGGGTTGACTATCTCCAGAGAACTTCAGTGGTACAACCAGCCCAGTGAACGAAGAGGGAATCCTTCGATGTCGGGGACTTACGGAGGTCCCGATGAAGGAGATCCTAGTCCGTCGAGAGGAATTCCCGACGGAGAGTCCTTCCTTCACCAGGAAAAGGTGATCCTAAAAAATGGAATAAAAGAAATAAAAATAAAAGGGAGATGATATGCAATGCAGTGCTGAATTTAACAGGAGATATATAAACAGACAACGAATATATACAATAAAATAAATTAAACAAACATCACAATACTCCTTTTCTGCAATGATACGAATCTCTTCAGACTTCAAGGGGACTCTAGAGTAATGCACGTAGTGCACGAGGGATGAAATTGGAATGCCAAGAGTGATAGCAGGAACACGAATATAGTGCACGCGGGCGCAACCAGGAGGGGCACACGTGGGTGCCGATGGCAAGAGTGCTACTGGGAGCACGAATGTAGCGCACGCTGGCGCAATCAGGAGGGGTACACGTGGGTGCCGAGTGGAGGGGCACACGTGGGTGCCGATGACAAGAGTGCTACTGGGAGCACGAATGTAGCGATCACGGGCGCAATCAGGAGGGGCACACGTGGGTGCCGATGGCAAGAGTGCTACTGGGAGCATGAATGTAGCACACGCGGGCTGTAATATCCCGGACCTTTCGGATCCTTTCTTCGTGGGTCTCGGATCTGGTTTTCGGAGTGTCCGGCTCCGTTGTGTCCGAAATTTCGTTTCGGACATCTTTCGTGTTCGGATCGGCGCGATCCGGAGTTGTTTCAGAGGCCCGGAGGCGTTCCGCGGCTTTTCCGTGTGTGTTTTCCGATTTCCGGTGTGTGTTTCGGCTTTTACTTCGGAAGCTCGCTGCGGGTGAACCGGGCCGTTCACCTGGGCACGAGTGGTACCGCTGCGATCGGTGCGTTCCGAGGATCGCGAGGGTGTAATTTTCTATTTTTTAAAATTTTCTGGAATTTTCGGATTTCCTATAAATACCCCCCTATTTCTCTCTCCTCCCCCACTCTCTTCTTCTTCTTCTTCTTCCTCCTTCCTCCTCCACCGTAACCCTCTCCCTCTCCCTCTCTTCCTTCCGGTTGACCGCGGCGGACCCCTCTCCGGCTGTAGACGGCAGCGGGGCGACGGCGCGGTGACGTGGGCGGCGGCGAGGCGATCGTGGGGGCGTGCGGTGCTCGCGGGAAGCTTGAAGGACGAGGGTTTTCTAAGGCGTTCTTCGTGGTTTGTGGGCGATCCGGCGGAGCATTCGCTCCATTGAGGTAGGGTGACGTTCCTTAGCCTCTTGCCGTTCATTTCTGTGGTTTGTAGGCCGCGGGGAGGTCGAGAGGGGCTTGATTGAGCGGGTTTGGGGTTTTCCATGATTTGGGGAGAGCTCGCCCGATCTATGGTTTTAGCTCGCGATTTCGCATTTGGATGGCTTAGATGCATGCTAGGGGTCCCCAGGGGTCTTCCCCTTTGTTTTCCCCCTCTCCGGTGGAGGCACGGGGGCGTGGTCGAAGTTTTTGGGGTTTTCCCGCCGTAGCGTGCTCGGGAGTGTGTAACGGTCACTCCAGTGACCGTCACATGCTTGTGACGCCCCTAGAGGGGTGCGTTACATTCTTGAGTAGTGTTTTTGGGGGTCGGGGGCTGTAACGGCCTCACGATAGACCGCCATTTGCCTATGACGCGCTTGGGTAGGGCCGTCAGGGGCTTTCGACCGTTGGTTTGTGACCGTTGGGGGTCAGGCCATGTAACGCACCGAGCTAGGCGCGTTACATGCGTGCAACGCGCTGGGGCAGGCGCGTTACTTCCTGTTTTCACCCCAAGTGTGAGGGCCATGTAACGCGCTGGGCCAGGCGCGTTACATGCATGTGACGCGCCGGGCTGGGCCGTTACATCCCTTTTGGCTTTGGGAGCGGGGGGGTGTGTAACGCATGGGGCCAAGCGCGTTACATTCTTGTAACGCGCCTGGACCAGGCCGTTACATCCCTTTCCTCTCTGACCGTGTGACGGTCTGTTTTGAACCGTTAGGCGCATGTAACGGTCTCGCCTAGACCGTTACTTGCTGGTGACGGCCCTAGGGTGGACCGTCACATGCCTGGTTGCCCCATGAGGGTGGCAACCCTATTTTTACTCCGACTGTGGCCACCGTGCGACGGGGCTGGTGCGTGGGGTGATTCCCACACGTTGTCGGATTCGGACGTTGTTTTCCGTTGACTCGAGAGTCTACTCCTTTGTGACCCTCCACTAGTCGTAGCCTATCAGTACGCGTGTGCTGATCGCACCAGGGAGTGGTGTACGGGCTTACCCTGAGGACGGTGTTAGACTGGTTACCGTCGGGCCCCTCGTCACATAAAGGTCCAGTGCCATGGGAAAACCAGTCAGAGGGCCAGACCTAGGACGCGTTGTCTGTGTGTGCACATGTGGTTGGGGACAGTGGATGCACGTCGACGGGCGTGACCCCAGCTAGTCACTTATTTGTGGTTACTTGTGCGGTGTTCGCGCCTCTGGTAGGAGCTACCACGCCAGGCGGTTCACCTGCGGCGCGGCGTAAGACGTCAGGGGACGCTACCGGCTGTGCTTCTAGTGGGTGGTACTCCTGTCGAGTACGGAGTGACAGTCTGTCAGTCGTGCGTTTTCGACCTTCGGGTTTTGTCGGGTTGACCGTTGAGCTTCGGTCTTCTTATCGTGGCACGTGTGTCGGTTTGCGTGCCATGGGACCTTTGTTCTGTAGAGTACGGGACTTCCGTTTCCGAGGTACTCTCCTACCGCTAGTGTAGTGGTTTCTCATTTTACGAGGTAGGGTTCGAGTGATCCCTACTGAGTCTTGTTCCGAGACTCATTCCCTGCGTGTTTTCACCGTGTTTCAGGTGAGGCGCCGCCCCGGGGGAGCGCGTCTGGGGTGCAGCGTGGTGCGGGTGCCCCGAGGTAGTGCCAGAGGTCAGAGTCGGGATATGCCCTGTGTAGCTGTACTTTCCTTTCTTGTCACTATACTAGTCGTGGACTATTGTTATTGTTGTTAATTTCTATTGTGGACCATGTAAAATGTTAATTTATTTCCTGCTTAACGTTGTAACTGTTTAATTTCTGTAATTATTTGTGATACTTGTGTAGTCTCCACACCATCCTTTTAACCCTTCCGAGTCTTCGGGCTCGTGGGTGGCGGTACGAGTCTCGGGTTATCGGGCCTTCCCGGTAATCGGATTCTCGGGTCGTTACAGCTGGTATCAGAGCGCGGTTGTGGAATTACATGAGAATCATAGGTAATTGTAGTGGTCCACTAGTCCACAGCAATGATGTACAGGTGACGCTGGCATTGGGCACCGCGGGTTTATTTTGACCTTGCCGTTTTCGTGTTTTCTGTCTTGTGCTTTAGGAGCGAGTATGGCGCCGAGGCGGAGCTCTCGCTCTCAGCAGGGGCAGTCGGCTGGAGGCCAGGAGATCTAGCAGGGGGTCCAGAGGGACCAGGAGGAGCATAGTAGAGCGCCACCGGGGGCTACCGAGGCCGCGAATACTGCAAGAGTTCCGGGGGACGAGGATTTCTTCTGTGGCATGTACCAACTTATGTCTCAGCAGTTCGGCGGAGAGGCTGGTGAGGGCTCGTCAGTCAGGGGTGGGCCAGGCCGAGCAGTGAGGGACTTCATGCAGTTCCATCCACCTTACTTTAGCGGCCAGGCAGACCCTGATGCGGCTCGTGATTGGCTCGATGAGATGGAGCGGGTGTTCATTTCTGCGAAGAGTGCTGCCGAGGACAGAGTGGTGTTGGCCTACAACCAGTTGCAGGGTACGGCTCGGAGGTGGTGGTCTTCCGAGTGGAAGACGTCTTTTCAGCTTCGTCCACTTGAGTAGATCGAGTGGGATGATTTCGTCAGTGCTTTCGAGCGTACGTACTGTCCAGATTATGTTGCTACGCAGCGGATGCGGGAGTTTCTGGAGCTGGTGCAGGGTGACATGTCCGTGTTACAGTACAGGGCCCGATTTGTCGAGCTGGGTCGGTATGCACCTCACATCATGGATCATGAGAGGGTGAAGACCGCGCAGTTTGTGCAGGGCTTGAGGCTGGAGCTGAGGCACCATTTGATCGCGAACGGGGCCACTGATCTAGAGACAGCGTCTCGTGTTGCGGCTTCGTTAGAGATGGATATGCAGAGGATCCGAGGACCGATCAGCCAGGGGCAGTCCTTGTCAGGTCGCAGCCAGCAGTCGGCTACCCAGCAGCAAGGTTCTTTCCAGCATGCGCCGGGTGGTTCAGGAGCACCGGCATCGGCAGCTTCGGTGACGGGACCTGCGTCCTTTGGCACGAAGGTCAAGAAGTTCTTCGCGAAGAATTTCCGAAAGAAGAAGTCCAAGGACCAGGGGCAGGCTTCATCGGGCAGTGTACAGCAGCCGATTCCTTTGCAGCGTCAGGGATCAGTGGGTGGATCGCGAGGACCTTGTCCACGGTGTGGTGGGACCCACCCAGGCAGGCAGTGCACGGCGCCGATCATCTATTTTCGGTGTGACCAACCAGGGCATATGGTGCGCGACTGTCCTCAGAGGCCGCCGCAGCAGCAGTTTCCTCAGCAGCAGCAGGTTCCCCAGCAGCAGCAGCAGCAGGGACAGTATCCGCCGCTACCCAGGTCAGCTAGTGTGGGAGGCAGGCAGAGGGCTCGGGGCCAGATCACGCACATGACCAGGGCAGAGGCAGTGGTGTCGTAGCTCGTGGAAGGTACCGTTCAGATTTTGGGTTGTGCGGCTCGGGTTTTAATTGATTCTGACGCGTCTCATTCGTTTATTTCGGAGGATTTCGCGTCGAGCGTCGAGGAGCCGGTGACCCAGTTGTCCTGTGATTTGGCAGTGGAGTTGCCTTCGGGTGATTTTATGATCACTCCGTATTGCTTCGATCAGGTTCCGATTTGGATCGATGGGCGGAGTATGCCAGGCAGGTTGTATGCGTTGCAGCTTCGGGATTATGATGTGATTCTAGGCATGGATTGGCTCGAGACCCATGGAGTGGTGGTGGATTGTGGAATGAAGAGGGTCTACTTCCAGCATCCGAGCAAGAGGACCTTCTATTTCCAAGGTATCCGTTCCGCCTCTTCTCGATTCCTTATCTCTGCTATTCGAGCCCGTCGATTGCTTGATTCAGGTTGTCAGGGTTTTCTCGCATCCGTGGTTGTGTCTGACCGGATGGAGCCGGATGTCGAGGATATTGCGGTGGTGTGCGAGTTTCCCGACGTTTTTCCTGAGGAGTTGCCTGGATTACCTCCCCAGCGGGAGATCGATTTCGTGATCGAGGTTGTGCCTGGTACGGGACCTTTGGCGAAGGCTCCCTACCGTATGGCCCCCGCTGAGTTGAGGGAGTTGAGGGCGCAGTTGCGGGAACTGTTGGCCAAGGGGTATATTCGTCCTAGTTTTTCCCCTTGGGGTGCGCCCGTATTGTTTGTGAAGAAGAAGGATGGTAGTCTGCGCTTGTGCATTGACTATCAGCAGCTGAATGAAGTGACCATTAAGAACAAGTATCCGTTGCCGCGGATTGATGATTTGTTCGACCAGCTGCAGTCTGCGCGAGTGTTCTCGCGGATTGATTTGTGGTCCGGTTACTATCAGCTGAGAATTCGCGAGTCCGATGTGGAGAAGACTGCATTCAGTACGAGGTACGGGCATTATGAGTTTTGGTGATGCCGTTCGGGCTCACCAATGCCCCTGCAGCCTTCATGGACTTGATGCAGAGGGTGTTTCATCCGTATTTGGACCAGTTCGTGGTCATCTTCGTGGATGACATCCTTGTTTATTCGCGGTCTGTCGAGGAGCACGCGTACCATTTGGGTGTGGTGCTGCAGACGTTGCGAGATCACCAGTTGTATGCGAAGCTCAGCAAGTGCGAGTTTTGGCTCAGCGAGGTGCACTTTCTGAGGCACGTGATTTCTGGTGATGACATTTCCGTGGACCCCGCCAAGGTCGAGGCAGTGATGCAGTGGCCGAGGTCGGTGACGGAGATCCGGAGTTTCTTAGGGCTTGCGGGTTATTATCGTCGATTTATCCAGGATTTTTCTCGCATTGCGGCCCCGATGACTAGGCTCACGCGAAAGGATGTGCCTTTCGTTTGGTCCGAACAGTGTGAGCAGAGCTTCAGGGAACTGAAGAGATTGCTCACCTCGGCTCCGGTGTTAGTCTTGCCTTCTGGATCGGGAGGTTTCGTGGTGTGTACAGATGCTTCCGGCGTTGGGTTGGGTGCTGTGTTGATGCAGCATGGTAGAGTGGTGGCTTATGCATCTCGGCAGCTAAAGCCCCACGAGGAGAACTACCCTACCCATGACCTTGAGTTGGCGGTGGTGATCTTCGCGCTGAAGATCTGGAGGCATTATCTGTACGGCGAGAAGTTTGAGGTGTTTACTGACCATCAGAGTTTGAGGTATGTGTTCTCGCAGAGAGATCTGAACCTCAGGCAAAGGCGTTGGATGGAGTTCATGAAGGATTATGACTTCACCCTGTCTTATCAGCCGGGCAGGATGAATGTCGTTGCTGATGCCTTGAGTCGGAAGGTTGCGGTCAGTATGGAGGCTCTGGGAACAAGTGCCCGAGGCATCTTTCAGGCTCAAGATTCCCCAGGAGCCAGGGTTGGCAGTGCTTGCGAGTCTGACTGTCACTCCTGCTATCCGTCGTCAGGTGACAGAGGCTCAGCATGCAGACCCTGAGTTGTCCCGGATTCTAGCTATGGCTGATGTGGAGCTGGGTGAGGATAGCGCTGCTAGGTTTCGCGGCAGGCTGTACGTCCCAGCGGAGGAGCAGGTTCGTCGTGAGGTGTTACGTGAGGCTCATGGGAGCAGGTACGCTGTGCACCCGGGTGCGACGAAGATGTATCGGAACTTGCGGAGGCAATTCTGGTGGCCTGGCATGAAGAGAGATGTCGCAGAGTTTGTGGCCAGGTGCTTGATCTGTCAGCAGGTGAAGGCGGAGCATCAGCGACCAGGAGGTACTCTCCAGCCCTTGGATGTTCCTGCTTGGAAGTGGGACCATGTGACCACGAATTTCGTGGTGGGATTGCCGAGGACCCCGAGTGGATAGGACAGTATTTGGTTACTGGTGGATCGGCTGACGATGGTGACGCGGTTGTTACCGGTCAAGGTCAACTGGAGCGTGTCTAAGTTGGCTCGTCTTTATGTGGAGCGGATCGTGCCGTTGCATGGGGTTCCCATTTCGATCGTGTCGGATCGGGATCCGCGCTTCACTTCTGGATTCTGGAGGAGTTTCCAGCGAGCTCTTGGCACAGAGTTAGCATTTAGCTCGGCGTATCATCCTCAGTCAGATGGTCAGTCTGAGAGGACCATTCAGACTTTGGAGGACATGCTGAGATCCTGCTGCCTGGAGTGGCAGGGGAGTTGGATTCATCACCTACCGTTGGTGGAGTTTGCCTATAACAACAGCTATCATTCGAGCATCGGCATGGCTCCTTATGAGACATTGTATGGGCGTCCTTGTCGGACTCCACTTGATTGGTTTGATGTGGGTGAGCATGTTTTGACGGGACCGAAATTGGTGCAGCAATGTGTGGATGTTGTGCACCTGGTTCGTCAGAACATGTTGGCGGCCCAGAGTCGGCAGAAGAGCTATGATGACCGTAGGAGGCGGCCTCTTGAGTTCGCCATGGGCGATCATGTGTTCTTGAGAGTTTCTCCGATGAAGGGGGTGATGCGTTTTGGACGGCGTGGGAAGTTGAGTCCCCGCTATATTGGTCCTTTCGCGATTGTGGAGCGCATCGGTGAGGTTGCTTACCGGTTGCAGTTACCTCCTGAGTTGGCGTCGGTGCATGACGTGTTCCACGTCTCGATGTTGCGAAAGTATATGCCCGATGACTCTCATGTGCTCGAGTTTTCCGTTTGGCCTGAGGTGACTCCAGATCTTTCTCTCCCATAGTTTCCGATCCGCGTGGAGGATAGGCGAGAACGGCGCCTGCGGAACAAGGTTATTCCCTTGGTAAAGGTCGTGTGGCAACGACACTCTGGTGGTGAGGCTTCGTGGGAACGTGAGGACGAGATGTGTCAGCAGTTCCCGTATCTGTTTGAGTGAGTCTTCCTCTTCTTTCCCCTTTGGTTGTTCTCAATTTCGAGGACGAAATTCCTTAAGGGGGGAGGGCTGTAATATCCCGGACCTTTCGGATCCTTTCTTCGTGGGTCCCAAATCTGGTTTTCGGAGTGTCCGGCTCCGTTGTGTCCGAAATTTCATTTCGGACATCTTTCGTGTTCGGATCGGCGCGATCCGGAGTTGTTTCGGAGGCCCGGAGGCGTTCCGCGGCTTTTCCGTGTGTGTTTTCTGATTTTCGGTGTGTGTTTCGGCTTTTACTTCGGAAGCTCGCTGCGGGTGAACCGGGCCGTTCACCTGGGCACGAGTGGTACCGTTGCGATCGGTGCGTTCCGAGGATCGCGGGGGTGTAATTTTCTATTTTTTAAAATTTTTCGGAATTTCCAGATTTCCTATAAATACCCCCCTATTTCTCTCTCCTCCCCCACTCTCTTCTTCTTCTTCTTCTTCCTCCTTCCTCCTCCACCGTAACCCTCTCCCTCTCCCTCTCTTCCTTTCGGTTGACCGCGGCGGACCCCTCTCCGGCTGTAGACGGCGGCAGGGCGACGGCGCGGTGACGTGGGCGGCGGCGAGGCGATCGTGGGGGCGTGCGGTGCTCGCGGGAAGCTTGAAGGACGAGGGTTTTCTAAGGCGTTCTTCCTGGTTTGTGGGCGATCCGGCGGAGCATTCGCTCCATTGAGGTAGGGTGACGTTCCTTAGCCTCTTGCCGTTCATTTCCGTGATTTGTAGGCCGCGGGGAGGCCGAGAGGGGCTTGATTGAGCGAGTTTGGGGTTTTCCATGATTTGGGGAGAGCTCGCCCGATCTATGGTTTTAGCCCGCGATTTCACGTTTGGATGGCTTAGATGCATGCTAGGGGTCCCCAGGGGTCTTCCCCTTTGTTTTCCCCCTCTCCGGTGGAGGCACGGGGGCGTGGTCGAAATTTTTGGGGTTTTCCCGCCGTAGCGTGCTCGGGAGTGTGTAACGGTCACTCCAGTGACCGTCACATGCTTGTGACGCCCCTAGAGGGGTGCGTTACATTCCTGAGTAGTGTTTTTGGGGGTCGGGGGCTGTAACGGCCTCACGATAGACCGCCATTTGCCTATGACGCGCTTGGGTAGGGCCGTCAGGGGCTTTCGACCGTTGGTTTGTGACCGTTGGGGGTCAGGCCATGTAACGCACCGGGCTAGGCGCGTTACATGCGTGCAACGCGCTGGGGCAGGCGCGTTACTTCCTATTTTCACCCCAAGTGTGAGGGCCATGTAACGCGCTGGGCCAGGCGCGTTACATGCATGTGATGCGCCGGGCTGGGCCGTTACATCCCTTTTGGCTTTGGGAGCGGGGGGCTGTGTAACGCATGGGGCCAAGCGCGTTACATTCTTGTAACGCGCCTGGACCAGGCCGTTACATCCCTTTCTTCTCTGACCGTGTGACGGTCTGTTTTGAACCGTTAGGCGCATGTAACGGTCTCGCCTAGACCGTTACTTGCTGGTGACGGCCCTAGGGTGGACCGTCACATGCCTGGTTGCCCCATGAGGGTGGCAACCCTGTCTTTACTCCGACTGTGGCCACCGTGCGACGGGGCTGGTGCGTGGGGTGATTCCCACACGTTGTCGGATTCGGACGTTGTTTTCCGTTGACTCGAGAGTCTGCTCCTTTGTGACCCTCCACTAGTCGTTGCCTATCAGTACGCGTGTGCTGATCGCACTAGGGAGTGGTGTACGGGCTTACCCTGAGGACGGTGTTAGACTGGTTACCGTCGGGCCCCTCGTCACATCAGAGTCCAGTGCCATGGGAAAACCAGTCAGAGGGCCAGACCTAGGACGCGTTGTCTGTGTGTGCACACGTGGTTGGGGACAGTGGACGCACGTCGACGGGCGTGACCCCAGCTAGTCACTTGTTTGTGGTTACTTGTGCGGTGTTCGCGCCTCTGGTAGGAGCTACCACGCCAGGCGGTTCACCTGCGGCGCGGCGTAAGACGTCAGGGGACGCTACCGGCTGTGCTTCTAGTGGGTGGTACTCCTGTCGAGTACGGAGTGGCAGTCTGTCAGTCGTGCGTTTTCGACCTTCGGATTTTGTCGGGTTGACCGTTGAGCTTCGGTCTTCTTATCGTGGCACGTGTGTCGGTTTGCATGCCATGGGACCTTTGTTCTGTAGAGTACGGGACTTCCGTTTCCGAGGTACTCTCCTACCGCTAGTGTAGTGGTTTCTTGTTTTACGAGGTAGGGTTCGAGTGATCCCTACTGAGTCTTGTTCCGAGACTCATTCCCTGCGTGTTTTCACCGTGTTTCAGGTGAGACGCCACAATATAATAACGACCTATAGCGACCAACGTCTATGGTCGCAATATAATAACAATTGGTCGCTAAAAGAATTTGCGACTACACATTGGTCGCTAACCCTTGGTCGCTATATCATTGTCGCTAATACTCATAGCGACCAATTTTTAAGTTTGGTCGCTAAACCCTTAACCACTAGCGACCCAAATGATTATGGTCGCTATAGATTGATACTATAGCGACAGAAATATTGGTCGTATTTGTGAATAAATATTGGTCGTTAATTCTTGTTGGTCGCTAAAAAACTCTAAATAGCGACATAGTTGAGTTTGGTCGTAGATAATATTTAGTCGCTGTTTCTACCATATTAGCAACTATCACAGTGGTCGCTAAACCCTTAACCACTAGCAACCCAAATAATTTTGGTCGCTATAGATTAATGCTATAGCGATGAAAATATTGGTCGTAATTGTGAATAAATATTGGTCGTTAATTCTCGTTGATAGCTAAAAAAACTCTAAATAACGACATAGTTGAGTGTGCTCACATATAATATTTAGTCGTTGTTTCTACCATATTAACGATCATCACATTGGTCCTTATCGTGAGAATATCAATAATTATTATATTTGGTCCCAATGAATTTTTTTATCGTTATTTCTATAATATTAGTGACTATCACTTTTATTTGTAATTTAATATTTGATTTTTATTTATGTTAACAAGCACACTTTTTGGTCACTGATCGACTATTTTTCATTTTTATTATAATTTTCGTGACTACTAATTTTTATCATAAGTAAATATTTAATCAATATTATTATTATTTTAACAACTATTGATTTTAGTCACAACTAAATATTTGGTCACAACCGATAACATAGAAGTCAGCATGCTGTCGTGATCAGTATATGGTAAGTGAAATGAAAAATATAAGCATTCCCATCAATATTCACATAAGTGGTTGCAGAAATAGAAACTAATGTCATGTGCATAAATCCACACAGAGAAAAATTCTATATTCTGAAAGGCAAATCTACGCCCTTCAAGATGAATGTTAAAAGAAAGAGATATGAGTGAACAGTGAACAGCACCTATGGCTGTTGAGGTACTATCTTGAGCAGCCCATGATGGATCCAGCAAGGCATAGCCAACGGCAGACTCTAGTTCTTTATGTGATCGTTTTCCATCAGTCAGCCACCAACAATCTTTTATTATCCGTGATGCTTCAGAGTAGAGTTGCATTTCAAATTCGAGTGGAAGCTGGGCTAAAAGCAAACCACATGCTTGGATACACAAACAAGATAATTGTTGGCATGAATATCCACTTTTCGAAATGAAGTTCGAAGCATTTATTGCTGATGATGAGGGATTTGATCGACTTGTGCTCAAGGAGTCAGTGCTCCCACCAGATGGAGATGTAGGTAGCACAGAACTTTGACCAGTGCCACTAGAAACCCCTTGCAGTCCATTAGTGGACTGAATCAATGTTGGCTGAATATGCACAACTATTTAAACAAGTGAAGATACTATCTGAGAAGCTGTTGCTGGAAGTGAAAGTATCTCAATGACTGCTGTTTCCAAGAAAAGCTGAGTACATGTGCCAGGATCCTGATTCTGATAGAAGGCTCTGTGAACATCAGATGCAGGGGTTGGTCCAGACTGAGAAGATGTTTGAGTCTTGTTTGGTGCAGGACGCATGCTTGTATTTTCTCCAATGATCCCTGTCTTAAACTTGCCATTTAGAGGTGGTATAACATTATTGACAAGACCCAATAGAAGGGTAGAAAAGTATTCTTGTGATGGGCAAAATGCAGAACTCGACGGACCAATTTGCTGAGGGAAAGAATCTGAAAAAGGAATCTGAAAAGAACTGGAATTAAAACAAAAATAGAAAGAAGGATAAGCAAGATAAGGCATAATGTTTCTTTTTTTTCCTTTCTTTTAAGAGAGGGGGTTACAAGACATAATCCTTCCATGTTGTTGGTCATTTTTCAGCTACTACAGCCCAGAATCCACTTAGTCCAATAAGGTCTTCTCTAACACAAAGAGAAGCATGTTTTGTTCTGAAGTGAGTGACATACCTTTGGGATGTCAAGAACATTCAATATACGGACAATGAGCTTGCTTGGAAGATGACCGTAGAAATAAGCAAGAATATCACGGACAAATGTGAATCTAAGTGGGTGATAAGCTAGAAATGCTGAATATACTGCAAGTACTCTGTCAACAGCATCAAACGCATCATTTTCAATAAGTCGGTACACAATTAATGGAATAACAGGTAGCAAACGTGCAGCTATGTCATCAAAGAATGTAGGATACCTGCAAAGTTAATACCACCAGACGAAAAACTTGTATTATCAGTCTGCCACCCAGCAATTAAAGTTATATACAGAAGTAACAGATGACAACTCATAATTTGCAGAAATCAAATCAATAGGAAATGATAAGCCCTCAAGTTTAATGAGTCTGTGAGAATGGCCGTGCATCAGAGAAGATTCACCATCAACCAAGTCCCTCTACCAGAGTACTTCGAGTAATGTATCATCAAGGATAAAACAAAGTTCCATTAACTCATAATAACTACACTTCCAAGGCCATCTTCCCTTGTCTTTGCTGAAAAAACAAGCATGAGGCACTGAGAAGAATTTTGCTTTAATTAATTTCATGGTAGATTTTAAAATGATGAACTTGACACACAGTTAACAACTTTTCTTGAGAAGAGTTATATAGTAAGATAAAGTACGATGATAAATTTAAGTTTACTGCAAGGCAACAATTGTCATATCGAAATGGAAATCTACACCCTCACATAAATGACTAAAACATAGGATCAAACACTTCATATAGATTGCTTTATCAATTTCAGAGTTCCCATCTTAATGCTACCAGACCAGATTTTGAAGAAGACTCACCGATCCTTCCAAGAGAGATGGTTCCCAAGAGCTTTCTGTAAGTCGACTCGCTTGTATATTCCAGAGTTCATCCAATAGTCAGGAGAGACACGATTTGCACAAAACATTTTCACCCTCTGTTGCAGTTCTTGTCTCTCAAGGAGCATGTTTAACTGTGCAGAATTGTATGCTTATCATGTAAGTAACAATAAATTTGATCGGTACACAAACAACTTTTAAAAGTTTCAGCAAGTTTCTTATTCAAATTTCATGACATCATTTAGAGGATGCTACAAAGTTTTAAGATTATACTAATGGGCACCTAAACCACATATTCTAATGGCAAGACTTGTTATTGTAGGGATAACCAGCTGGCTAATGACTTCACAGAAATAGCTCAGCCACCAACTGTTGATATTTGGGGCAATTTCCCACAGTAACGCACTTGTCCTATAAGAGGATACAAACATGATGCATATGCAAAGATCATCAAGGTATTGCTGCAGGGCATTCCCACTGCAAAATGGCCATAAAGGTGCTCACACATGGTAATTTCCAATATTTTCCGGTGTTTCCGTTCACCCAATTCTTTTGTCCTTTCCAGCTCCCCAGGAAGATGCATAACATTATATATTGCCACCTGAGTGTAAAAAAAAAAATTTAAATAAATTTTTTTTTACAGTCAGGTGGCGCCGGCACCATGCCATGGTGCCGGCACCACCTGATCATAACCCATATATATATATATATATATATATATATATATATATATATATATATATATATATATATATATATATATATATATATATATATATATATATATCGCATCAATCGGTGCGGTGCCAAAAAGATTTGAGCATGTTCCATTACAGCACCCATTGTTCTCCCAAATTAAGACCAGTATAACAAACAAAGGAGAGATTTTGGACGTAACAGCCATCCCATTAAGCGATACAAAAGATCATTTCACAGTCTATCACAGAGCACCATCACTTTCATAGATTTCCAGACCCTATTATATGAACAGCGACGACTAATAGATGAAGACTAAACGGGGATAGATTGCAAGAAGGAGAAAGAAGAGTCGTATGCAGAGGCATAGTCAAAGAAGAGACCTGGGAGCATGGATCGATCACTTGCCCACCATCTGTTGCAAAGGAGAGACCTGGGAGTACAGATCGATCACTTGCCCACCATCTGTTGGGCGGCCAGGTTCTCCTGCTACTGCTGGTAGTTGAGAGGCCTCCGGAACAACATGATGTGCAGCTCCGGCCGGTGGATCGCGTAGTGAACCCACCCCCTGCTCTGCTGCACACCGATGGCACGCCACTCTGCCTCTGACAGAAGCCGGTTCTTGGGGAGGGGAAAACCAACGTCGCACCAGCAGCAAGGAGGCGGAGGAGGAATCCAAGCCCACCACCGGCACGGGGAGGGGAAAACCAACGTCGCACGTACACTACCGCGGCGGGGAGGGGAAAGACAGGAGCGGCAAGGTCGGGAGGGGAAAGGTCGGCCGGCGGGGTGAACTTAGTTTTTGTTTTTGTTTTCCCTCCTTTGCCCGCCGACTACAAGTGGCTTACTAACTTTTACTTCCGGTTTAATAAAAATTATTAAAATTAGTTTTATTGACATATGTCTCTACTATTTATTTTTTTTGACTAATAATTGTTCATAATATTTGAATATAATAATAAGATTTGATCGTCGTGAAATTAAAAAAATAAAACTTCATAAAAAATCTATATATATAGATATACGCTTAATAAAACTCACTCCTCCGGTTGGAGTAGATCATGATTTTGGAGGGGATTTTCTCCTAAATCATTATATATATATATATATATATATATATATATATATGATCATCCAACGTCGGCACCGGATAATTTTTCCGTACAACCATGATATGTAACGCCGCTCTCCCATCCAATAGAACCATGGAATTCTTGCCCGACAAAATGGCAACCATCCAGCACTAGCTCATCTAGTGACCCCCGCCACCCAACTCACCCCAGAGAGAGAGAGAGAGAGATTATATTTTAAACATATTTTTAATATTTTTGTTAAAATCTTCTTATTTGATAATAGTGATTAGCATAAGAAAAAAATTAATTAAAATTATTAAAATATTTATTTATATTTTCAAAGATTTATACGGTCTATATACCCAACCAATTAATCACAACTTGACACAAATCTCATACACAATTCATATATTAATTTTTATTTTTATTTATGTTTATATATCATATGTATTTGAATATTACCATAATTTGTTGTTGTTGTGCCCATTGTGAACAATTATGACATAACAACATATTAGCCGTACGTGCGAAATTAACCATCCCTGGCCACAACCGATTTGAACCGCTAGGGTCGTTCAAATTACTCTTATTAAATTGTACGAACTATGAATGAATACATTATTTTTTAACCATTAAGTGATTACATGTCAGGCATAATTTCATATTAATTATTTATTTAATTATATTTTTCAGATAAAAATTACATTGTAATCTAAAATATAGAATGAGCAACCAACAAAATCACTATTAAGTTGCAAGTAAATAGCGACCAATGTAAAATATTTGTCACTAAAATAAATATTCAGCGACTATTGTTGGTCGCTATTTGTGTTGACACCATTGGCGACCAATAGTGCTTTGGTCGCAAGATTTTCTTAAGGTTTAGTGACCTATTAGTATATTGTCGCTAATGAAAATTTTATAACGACGAATTTTTCGTCGCTGTTGACATACATGGTGGCTCGTGATATATATTAGCGACCACACATAGCGACCAATCATAAAGTGGTCGCTATTACAACTCGTTAGCGACCAATGTTGTGTTGGTGGCTATACGTGGAATCTTTAGCGACCATTAAACTATTTTGGTCGCTAATATAGTTTTTCTGCGACCAATTCTAATTGGTCGCCAATGATTTGGTCGCTATAGACCCATTTTTTTGTAGTGGCCCCGGGGGAGCGCATCTGGGGTGCAGCGTGGTGCGGGTGCCCCGAGGTAGTGCCAGAGGTCAGAGCCGAGGTATGTCCCGTGTAGCTGTACTTTCCTTTCTTGTCACTGTACTAGTCGTTGACTATTGTTATTGTTGTTAATTTCTATTGTGGACCATGTAAAATGTTAATTTATTTCCTGCTTAATTTTGTAACTGTTTAATTTCTGTAATTATTTGTGATACTTGTGTAGTCTCCACACCATCCTTTTAACCCTTCTGAGTCTTCGGGCTCGTGGGTGGCGGTACGAGTCTCGGGTTATCGGGCCTTCCCGGTAATCGGATTCTCGGGTCGTTACACGGGGGCAATCAGGAGGGGCACACGTGGGTGCCGATGGCAAGAGTGCTATTGGGAGCACGAATGTAGCGCACGCGGGCGCAGTCAGGAGGGGCACACGGGGGTGCCGAGTGGAGGGGCACACGTGGGTGCCGAAAATATTTGGGTAACCAGAAAAAAGAAAAGGGGTCCCACCGTGATCGCCAAGAGATGTGGACGAGGAAATCACACCAATGTCGAGTGCCAAGAGAGGTGTGGCGGACGAGATCGTAGCAACGGAGAGGGAAGGAAAAGAGGAACGAGGAATGGATTACTGGATAATATGAGAAAAGTGGTGGGAAGTGTGATTTGCAAGAAATATTTTGGTGGAACACAAAGAAGGTAGACTTATCAGACTCTGGTACACGGCGGAGACAGGGGTCCGAAGACCCTCTCGTGCAAACTGACCCCTTCCCGGTAAGCGTGACTTACCGTTCCGCGAGCAACTTTTTATATACCGAGGAATCTGAGAATCTACGTAACAGGATTTGAGAGACACGTAGACTGAATTTGTAACGATATGCCACTACTCAGACAATCATAAGAACAATATGAACAAAAGCATACCACCGCCGGACATTGGTCTTTGCGGGGTTTCAACATCAATATAGCAATGTCAACAGTAATGAATATGTGTGCATATAGAAACCACCGCGAGACATTGACTTTACGGGATTTTTACTGCAATATAAGTAATAAATATAAGTATATACATAAGACCACCGTGAGGTATTACTCTTCGCGGGGTTTTTATTGTAATATAAGTAATGAAAAGGCTTCGCGAGGAATTACTTCCGTCACGTGCACCTTCGCGAGGAATTACTTCCGTCACATGGTTTAGACAGAAATTAAAGAAGTAAAATGGCAGAATGAAAAGGCTTCGCGAGGAATTACTTCCGTCACGTGCACCTTCGCGAGGAATTACTTCCGTCGCAGGGTTTAGATAGGAATTAAAGAAATAAAATGACAGAATGAAAAGGCTTCGCGAGGAATTACTTCCGTCACGTGCACCTTCGCGAGGAATTACTTCCGTCGCAGGGTTTAGACAGGAATTAAAGAAATAAAATGACGGAATGAAAAGGCTTCGCGAGGAATCACTTCCGTCACGTGCACCTTCGCGAGGAATTACTTCCGTCGCAGGGTTTAGATAGAAATTAAAGAAATAAAATGGCAGAATAAAAAGGCTTCGCGAGGAATTACTTCCGTCGCGTACACCTTCGCGAGGAATTACTTCCGTCGCAGGGACCTCTGCGAGGAATTACTTCCGTCCACGGGGTTCAAACAAAAGGAAAAAGTGACAGAGAAGAAAGGGGGAGGGGGATGTGATCGTCAGGGGCTGAGAACCCCACGGGAAAGCTGTGATCGCGTTCGCCGCCGAAGTGGGAGCAGTGTGGGTCCTCTCTTCCTCTTCCGTCGGCCGGCCGACGAAGAGGGCCTTGCTTTGGTTACCCGGATTTTCTTATTCTTTTTGTTTTGTTTTATCTTTTGTTATTATATTTTTTTTGGGCTTTTGTTACTTTTATTATTATTTTTATTCTTTTATGTCTTTTTTTAGAGAAAGATGAGAAAGCGAAGAGAGAAATCGAGGGGTGAATGGTAGAATAAGATAGTACGATATAGAGAAAAATCACTATGAAGATATAGATAGGGTGAGGGACTTATTTTAGATAAAATAGAGAAGGACAGGGATGGAGATTTACTAATATATGACAATAACAAGGGAGAGAAGATATACTTATTTTTAAACAAAAAGTAAAGGATGATGGAGGTGGAGGTGGAGATTTAACAACAAATAACAGCAACAAGGTAAAGAACTAGAATAGAATGGTGAAGGTGATGGTCGGGTACCTCAAAGGTAGGAGGGATGGCCGCGTTTTATCCTCGAACTGGGGATCGTGTGAGTTCCTCCTCGTCTCCTTTCGGTCGATTGAAGAAGCGGACTTCCAGACTGGTTAACTGTGCACAGAGAACAAACGAAGAGAAACGACTACTAAATAAGGACAACGGTGGTGTAGTACCAATTCTTTAGAAACTAATATTGAAAATAACATAAACGAATACGCACCTGGTTGGTGGTATTTGAAACCCCTTTTAAGACTAAAGGGTGGACAGACAATATGATGAATGAACACGCAAAGGGACTTCTTAGGGAGAGGGATGCAGTATGAACTACAGATAATGATACATGCAATGCAATGTAACTAGTGAAACAGAAGCAAATAAAACGACGTGGTGAGAAAACTTATTGGGCGGCTGATGACGGGCTCGAGAATACGTGTCGGAGACGCGAACACAGCACGGCGGAGGGCCTTCACAGCAGACTCCAAGAATTGATTAGGCTCAAAGGTAGGAGGGATGGCCGCGTTTTATCCTCGAACTGGGGATCGTGTGAGTTCCTCCTCGTCTCCTTTCGGCCGATTGAAGAAGCGGACTTCCAGACTGGTTAACTCTGGTTGGTGGTATTTGAAACCCCTTTTAAGACTAAAGGGTGGACAGACAATATGATGAATGAACACGCAAAGGGACTTTTTAGGGAGAGGGATGCAGTATGAACGACAGATAATGATACATGCAATGCAATGTAACTAGTGAAACAGAAGCAAATAAAACGATGTGGTGAGAAAACTTATTGGGCGGCTGATGACGGGCTCGAGAATACGTGTCGGAGACGCGAACACAGCACGGCGGAGGGCCTTCACAGCATACTCCAAGAATTGATTAGGCTGAACATAAGAACACACACGCATACATATGTGTACGAGTAGTAAACCTATTTACATAAACGTATGTATAAATATATTAAACATCTTACACGTATTTACATAAACATATATATGTAAACATATACGTAAACATGTCGAAATAAAAGAACAAGAATTTGGGAAAGAAGGAGAGAAAAGGGGGGAGAGAAAACTTTTTTTTTATAGATTATATATTTTGTTAAGATTTTGTTTTAGAAGAAAGAGGATAAGATATATATGTGATATGTATATGATATATATATATATATATATTTGTTATATATATATTGTATATATAATATATATATATATGTGGGAGAAGGAATGAAAGAGAGAGGGCTAGAGAGGAGATGAGAGAGGGAGATAGGAGAGAAGGGAGAACAGAGAGAGAGAGATAACCGAGAGAGGGAGAGATTAAAAAAAAGAAAATAAAAGGGGCGAGAGGGGGGGTAGAGAGGAAGAGAAAAAAAGGAATTAAAAAAAGGAAAAAATGTATATAAAAAATAGAGAGAGAGAGACGGTGGTGAGAGGGAATAAAAAAAAGAAAAAAAGTGAGAGAGAGGGAGAGAGGGAGATCGAGAGAGAGAGAGAGAGGGAGAGAGAGAGAGAGTGAGAGGAGGGTGGTGAGAAGCAGAGAGATGAGAGGGGGGGAGAGAGAGGAAGGGAAATAATAAAAAAAAGAAAAGAAAGTGAGAGAGAGGGTTCGATGGAGGGGGGAGAGAAGACAGAGACGGGGGGAGAGAGAAGAGAGGATGAGAGAGTGAAAGAGGGAGCGGTTGAGAGAGAGAAAGAGGAAGAGAGAGGGAGCGGTTGAGAGAGAGAGAAAGAGACCGTGTGAGAGGGGGAGAGGAGAGAGAAGGAGAGAAAAAGAGAGAGAACGAGGGCGAGAGGGAGATCGCGAGACAGGGAGAGAGGGGGGAGGAGGAGAGAGAAGCAGAGAGATGGGGAGGAGAGAGAGAGGGAGCCGCGTCGCGGCGAGAGAGAGAGAGAGAGAGAGACGCGAGACGGAGAGAGGGGGTGAGAAAGTGAGAGAGAACGAGAGAGAGAGAGAAACAGAGAGTGAGAGAGGAATAGAGAGAGGGAGTGAGAGACGGTGGGGAGGGGATAAAAAAAGAAAAAAGAAAATAGTGAGGGAGAGGGAGATCGAGAGAGAGAGAGAGAGAGAGAGAGAGAGAGAGAGAGAGAGAGAGAGAGAGAGAGAGAGAGAGAGAGAGGGGGGGGTGGTGAGAAGCAGAGAGAGGGAGAGAGAGACAGTGGGGAGAGGGGATTAAAAAAAGAGAAAAGAAAGAGTGGGAGAGAGGGAGATCGAGAGGGAGAGAGATAGAGAGGAAGAGAGAGAGAGAGAGACGCGGCGGGAAGAAACGGGAGAGAGAACAGAGAGAGAGGGAGAGAGACGCGGCGGGAA
Organism: Amorphophallus konjac; assembly: GCA_022559845.1. Classification (NCBI taxonomy): domain Eukaryota; kingdom Viridiplantae; phylum Streptophyta; class Magnoliopsida; order Alismatales; family Araceae; genus Amorphophallus; species Amorphophallus konjac. The sequence continues at coordinate 36,227 of JAHNEJ010001035.1, forward strand.
GAAACGGGAGAGAGAACAGAGAGAGAGGGAGAGAGACGGAAGGGGGGGAAAGAGAGAAGGGAGAGGCGACGGAGGCGGTTGGAGCGGCGAGCCGCGGTGGTGGCCGGCGATGGCCGGCGGTGCTGCAGCGGCGGTCGGAGGTGGCGTCCACGGGAGGTGGTGCAGTGGCGACGGCGGTGGCGTCCGCGGGAGGTGGTGCTCGCGATGGCAGATGAAGGGGGGTGCCCGATGTGGGGACTCGGCGTGGGCGGCAGGCGGCGACGAGGTGGCCGGAAGGGCACTGTCGTAGAGGCGGTGGCAACGGTGAGGGCTGGCCGGAGGGGCACCGACGTGGAGAGGACGCTGGGGGTTGGCTCAAGCGGTGGGCTCGCGGTGCATGCAAGGAGGCGGCAGTGGCGTGGAAGGGAGAGCGGCGACGACGGCGTGGCTGGGGGCGAGGTCACGGGTTGCTAGCGGTAGGGGACGTTCGTGGGGAGGTCGTTGCGGCAGTACTCGTGGGCATGCAAGAGGGGGTGGCCGACCGTAGAGTGGTCGCGGGTGCAGGCGAGGGAATGAAGGGAGATGGCCGGGGAGTGGACGACTGCGGCGATCGGAGACGTGGCCGGAGGAGGTGTGGAGATGGAGGGGGTGGCTCGGGAGGTGGCTGCAGAGGGAGAGAAAAAGAAAGAGGGAGGGGAGACGGTGGAGGTGAGGGTGGTGGCCGGAGGTGGCAGCGGTGTGTTGTTTGGAGATGGAGGGTGCGGTGGTCGGAGGTGGCAGCGGTGTGTTGGTTGGGAGGAAAGGAGAACTGGGAGATGGGGAGTTGGGTCCTGGGAGAGTGAGTGTGGAGGGATGGCCGACGGTTCTGTGTAGTAGGTGTACGTTGGTGGGAGAGGGAGATCAACGAGGTCGTGGAGGTGTGTTAGCCGAGGGAGGAGTGGGTTCTTACGTGAGTGGGTGGGGGTATTGAAGGGGGGAGACAAGATCCAAGAATGAGGAGGGATTTAAGGAGAGGAGTTAATAAAAATATAAGAAAAAATATTTATTTTATTTTTGTTTAGAGATGAGCCCAAGTCATTTTATATTTATCAATGTTTATTTATGATTGACCACCTATTTTATCCTTTTTTATTTTTGTTTGTATGAATACATTTATATATATATATATATATATATATATATATGTATGTATATATATATATATATATATATACAATACGTACATATATATACACACACACACACACATAGTATATATATATATATACATTTATATATATATATATATATATATATATATGTATGTATATATATATATATATATATATATATATATATATATGTATGTATATATATATAAGGTAGAATGGGCCAAGCCTATTAGAATTGCTTTTTTTTTAGTTTAATGCAAATTTTGAACAAGAGTGGGCCAAGCCCATCAAAACCTTTATTTGTCCCCCCCCCCCTTTTCTTTTTAACATTAAGAGATGGGCCGAGCCCATTGACGTTTTTATCTTCTTGTGTAGGAGAGGAATGGCCACAGGCCCATTAGCGAGGGTTTCGCTTATTTTGACAAATAACACTTGACTTTCCGCGAGATCGAATAAAAAAATTAGAAATCATTCAAATAGTTTAACTGTGCGAGCCGCTTTGAGGCGTCTTAGCGTAATACGGGATTTACTCAACGCAATGTTTAAAATGCCGTGTCTACAGACGGTCCAAGAAGGACCGTCACAGGCACCTGACGGTCCAACGCAGGCCGTCACACTCTCAGGGCCAAAATAGAATGTAACGCGCCTGCCCGGACGCGTTACAGACTGTGACGCGCCTAAGCAGGTGCATCACAGAACGTAACGGCCCAGCCCTGGGGCGTTACACTTCCTGGGGGTAAAACGGCTCTGACGCACCCACCCTGGGCCGTCACAAGGCTGTGATGCGCCAGTCCTGGTGCGTCGCACGCCTTGACCCCCAACGGTCAAATCAACGGTCGGATGCCAACGGTCGGATGCCTCTGATGGCCCGACCCAGGTGCGTCACAGTCCCTGACCCCAGTTGGCTAAACAAAGGGCATGTGACGCACCCACCCAGGCGCGTCACACTGTGTGACGGTCCCTGGAAGGACCGTTACACTCGCCCGACGGCGAAACTGCGGGAAACGCCCAAAAACTCTAACCACGCCCTCATGCCTCCACCGGAGAGGGGGAAATCAACAGGGAAGACCCCTGGGGACCCCTAGCATGATTCTAGGCCATCAAAACGCAAAATCATGCATCAAATCTATAGATCGGGCGAGCTCTCCCCAAATCATGGAAAACCCCAAACCCGCTCAATCACACCCCTCTCGGCCTCCCCTCGGCCTATAAATCACGGAAATGAACGGCGGGGAGCTAGGGAACGTCACCCTACCTCAATGGAGCGAATGCTCCGCCGGATCGACCACGAACGCAAGAAATCGCTTTAGAAAACCTCGCCTCTTCACGCTTCCCACGCTCGCTGCACGCCCACGAGATCGCCTCGCCACCACCCACGTCGTCGCGCCGTCGCCCCGCCGCCATCTGCAGCCGGAAGGGAGCTCGCCGCGGTCGAATGGGAGAGAGAGAGGGAGAGGGAGAGCTCACTGTGGGAGGAAACGGAGGAGGAAGAAGAAGAAGAAAGAGAAGGTGGGGGAGAGAGAGAAAATAGGGGGGTATTTATAGAAAATCTAAAAAATCCAGAAAATATCAAAAAATGGATAATTACGTTTTCGGAATTCTCGGAACGCACCGATCGTAACGGTACCACTCGTGCCCAGGTGAACGACCCGATTCACCCGCAGCGAGGTTCCGAAGGAATTGCCGGAACACACACCGGAAATCAAAAAACACGCGCGGAAAAGTCGCGGAGCGCTTCCGGGCCTCCGAAACAACTCCGGATCGCGCCGATCCGAACATGAAAGATGTCCGAAACGAAATGTCGGACACAACGGAGCCGGACACTCCGAAAAACCAGATCTGAGACCCAAGAAGAAGGATCCAAAGGGTCCGGGATATTACAACCACCGTGTTGTAGACAACGAGGAAGGAACGACGACCACCACCGTCACCGAAAATCAACAAGAGATGATTAAGATAGAATGGGGAGACATCATCAAGACGAAGCCAAGAGTAAATGAGAAAGGGGCAAGGGCGATCGTGGATGGGGTTTTGAGGAAGAAGATTTCACTGTTCAGTCACGAGAAAGATCTGGACTGCAAATCACGTATGTTGGGCTAGGCGAAGGGAGCGCAGCTACAGCCTTGGCCTGCAAGGTTTTGCCCCACCTTCGCGCGTCAGAGAGACGACCACCGGAAGGCACCGCTGCGCGCAGAGCCGAGCGAGGAGGAAGGGCTTCCGGCGGGGAACCACGGCAGAGGGAGTGGTCGTAGGCCGGACGGTGGAGGAAGGGCGACGAAGGATGGGCGGGAGAGGAGCGACAACTGACCTGAGATGAGGGTTCGCCGCCTCCGGAGGAAGTGTTTCGAAAGAAGGAAGACGACCTTCGCAGGCCCTGAAGCGACAGGCGACAGGGGCGGGAAAGGAAAAGGTAAGCTGGGACAAACGGAACCCACCTCGCGAGGTGGGTTTCGAAACCCCGATTTAAACCGAGGTTATCCCACCGTCACCCCAGGTTACTCCTGGCTCCCAATCAAAACGCAGTTAAGCATATTGAAAGGGTTAAACACAGGTTACACCATGGTTAACCTGTTTCCAAAGCGATGCTTAAGGTATTTGTGCACCCCCTGTCGGAGGAAATTGGTGCAATTTGTCCTTGGAAAAGTACTAGAACAACCCTCTCATTTTAATGATAGTAGAATTAGTATTCTTATTTTACTATTGTTAACAATTACGAACAAAATTACCTTTTATTTTAACAATTACAGAATTACCAGTCTTTTTTGTTATATTTTGCCCCGTCTTACATGTTACTTTATGAGATTTTTTATTGTTGTATTAAATTTGATCAAATCACAACACTTGGGTTAACTCCGAGAAGGGAAGAGGATAGGCAGGTGTGGCGATACACTACACATGCCGTTTCTTTTTAACTCAACTGGGATGGAGGTACACTCGGGCACAACTACACTAAAATCAGATCCAAGCGAACCTGAAAGAGAGGAGCAGATAGTCATGCAGAGAAGAATAGGTTTAAAGCAGCTGGTGTCCACCAAGACAAACCCCCCGAGGATCAAACAGGACTAGGTCCAAACATATCTAGAGTTTCACTTGCTACATTACATGGGATGCAACTCAATTAATTTTTTTATTGGAATTTTTTTAGGTGGCAAGGGACTCAAACAACTTGTCCATACCATCCGATCGTTGGAAAAAAAATTCAAAAAGAGAATAGACTGTCTTTTTTATTGCAAAAAATGGCTGAACAAAATCAACTCACTATAGCCATCCATTTTTTATTGAGGTTTTTTGCATAAATATTTCTTTAAATATTAATTATGTCAAATATATCTTTCGTTTGAACATATTATCAAGAATATCATTATTTTACTCTTAAATATTACGATTATACCTTTATTGTGACCTCCGTTGATTTAACTTGAGTTAAATGTGAGTTAAACGGTGAAATTACTAACCTACTGTCAGGTTATCTCTCTCTCCCTCCTCCCCTCTCTCTCTCTCTCCCTCCCCTCTGGAAACCCTAACGGGGGAGGGGGGAAAGTAGCACCGCCGACAACGAGGTGGGGGAGAGAGAGGGAGGGAGGAGTTGGAGGTGAGGGGGTGGGGGGGCGGAGCAGTAGGGAGGGTGGTGAAGAGTAGTGTCACCAGCTGCGAGGTGGGTGAGAGGGGGAGGGGGCGGTCGGTGGTGAGGAGACTGCACGGCCGCCATCAACAAGGCAGTAGCCACCGAACAGGTCCCTTGTGACAAGGTCAAGTTTGGGGATCCCTTCTCCTCCACTACTACTGAGAAGCTTCACTAGGGTGCTCAAGTCCGTTGTCATCAGATATGCACCAAGGGAAAGTAGCCTCGCTAGAGGCCGATGGAAACCCTAATGGGTTGAAGGGGGGAGGGAAGAGCAGTGCCGCCAGCCGAGGAATGCCAATGTTTGGAGTAGGGAGGGGGGGTCTAGAGTAGGGAGGGGGTTGTCTCCTCTCTCATGTCTTCTCTCTCTCCTATCTTCTCTCTCTCTCTCTCTCTCCATCGGGTCATTGCAGCCATTGACGAGACCCCCCGCTACTGCTTCCCCTCCCCCACTACCGACAAGGATGAGGGCACTGCCATTGGGCCGTCACCGCCGCCAAAGAGCTTTGCATCAAACCTAGCCATCTCATCTAAAATAGACTCTAGGAAGGCCTCCATCTGGTGCCGAAAGAGGAGACCCCCTTCGATAACTCTCTCTCTCTCTCTCTCTCATTTTGTCTCACTGTGCAATAGGGAGGGGGTGGGGGTCGCATCAACTGCCGAGGCTGGTACTGGTGGCAGTGGAGGTGATATTGGTGTGGGAGACCTCGTCGGTAGTGATACTGGTGGTGGTGGAGGTGGCATCACCCGGCGGGAGGACCGACGGTGAGGGGGAGGTGAGAGCCGGGAGCAAAAGGGAGGGGGGATGGCCGGTGTAACGACCCAAGAATCCGGTTACTGGGAAGGCTCGATAATCCGAGACTTGTACCGCCACCCACGAGCCCGAAGACTCAGAAGGGTTAAAGGAATGGTGTGGAGACTACACAAGTATCGCAAATAATTGCAGAAATGAACAGTTATAATATTAAGTAAGAAATAAATTAACAATTTACATGATACATGGTCCACGAGATATAAAAATAACAACAACAGTAGTCCACAACTAGTACAGAGACAAGAAAGAAAAGTACAGTTACACGGGGCATACCCCGGCTCTGACCTCTGGCACTAACGCAGGGCACCTGAATCATGCTGAGCCTCAGACGCGCTCCCCTGAGGCCGCGACTCACCTGAAACACGGTGAAAACAAGCAGGGAATGAGTCTCGGAACAAGACTCAGTAGGGATCACTCGAACCCTACCTCGCAAATGGAGAAACCGCTACGCGAGCAGTAAGCGAGTACCTCGGAGGGGGAACCCTGCTGTCTACAAAACTCCGATCTTCCGGCACTAACACCAACACGCGTGCCACGGAGGAACGACCGGAACACCACGGCTAACACGACAAAACCCGAAGGTCGAAGTCTCAACGACTGACGGTCTGTCACTACCGACTCGACAAGAGTACCTCCCACTAGAAGCAAGGCCGAAAGCGTCCACTGACGTCTTAGTTCGCGCCTCAGGTGTCTCCCTCCGGCCCAGCGGGAACTAAGAAATTACACAAGTAACCACAAATAAGTGACTAGCTGGGGTCGCGCCCGTCGGCGTGGGTCCAACCGTCCCCAACCACGTGTGCACACACAGACCGTGTGTCCCTAGTCTTGCCATCTGACGAGTTTTCCCCTCAGTCGGACTCTGGCTAGTAGACGCGGGGCCCGACCGAAACCGGTCCACAAATCATCTCTAAAGGTAGCCTCTCCACCACTCCCTGGTGGGACCACTCGCGTGTAAGCAGGCTACGACTAGTGGAGGGTCACTACGGAGTAGACTATCAAGTCAACGGAAAACATCGTCCGCATCCGACAATGTACGGGGACCGCCCCACGTACCAGCACCGTCGCACGGTGACCACGGTCGGAACAGAAACGGGGTTTCAAACCACCCGGGGCAACCCAGAGCCTGACGGTCTACCCTAGACGCGTCACAGGCTCTAACGGTCTAGGCAAGACCGTCACAATCACCTGACGGCCCAACGCAGGGGCGTCACACGCTCGGTGCAAAATAGGGCGTAACGCACCTACCATGGCGCGTTACAGTCTGTGACGCGCCTACCCTGGTGCGTCACAAGACAACAGAGAACAGCTGTGACGCGGGCCACTCGGTGCGTCACAGCGTGTAACGGACCAACCCTGATGCGTCACAACATGGGAATGCGTCTGCTCTAACGCATCCACATAGGGGCGTCACATGGCTGTGACGCGCCAAGCCAGGTGCGTCACATGCCTTGACCCCCAACGGTCAAAAACTAACGATCGGCAGCCAACGGTCGAACGCCCCTGACGGTCCAACCTAGGTGCGTCACAGCATTGTGGCGGTCTATCATGGGACCGTCACAGCCCACATACCCCACTTGGCTGCACTCAGGGCTGTAACGTACCCATCTGGGCGCGTTACATCGTGTGACGGTCACTCTGGAAGGACCGTCACACCCGTCCGAGGGCGAAACAGCGGGAAACGCCCAAAAAAGTGGCCACGCCCCCATGCCTCCACCGGAGAGGGGGAAATCAAAGGGGAATACTCCTGGGGACCCCTAGCATGATTCTAGGCCATCAAAACACGAAATCATGCATCAAATCCATAGATCGGGCGAGCTCTCCCCAAATCATGGAAAACCCCAAACCCGCAAGGAATCCCATCTCTCGGTCTCCCCTCGGCCTACAAGTGGCGGGAAAGGAAGGCTAGGGAACGTCACCCTACCTCAATTGCGTCTCGAGACGCGCCGGATCAACCACGAATCGCAAAGAATGCTCGAAAACCCTCGTTCTTCCTTGAGCTCCCACGGTTCACGTACCCCTCCACTATCACCTCGCCCTCGCCGTCGTCACCACGCCGTCGCCAACAGCCGTCTGCAGCCGGAGGGGCTCGCCGCGGTCTCACCGGACGAAGAAGAGAGGGAGAGAGGGCGTCGCACGGTGGGGGAGAAAGGAGGAAGAAGAAGAAGAAGAAGAGGGTGGGAAGAGAGAGAAAAAGGGGGGTATTTATAAGAAAATCCAAAAAATCCAGAAAATACCAAAAAATAGAAAATTACATTTCTGCGATCCTCGGAACCCACCGATCGCAACGGTACCACTCTCACCTAGGTGAACGGCCCGGTTCATCTGCAACGAGGTTCCGAAGGAATTACCGAAACACACACTGGTAATCGGAAAACATGCGCGGAAAAGTCGCGGAACGCTTCCGGGCCTCCGAAACAACTCCGGATCGCACCGATCCGAACACGAAAGATGTTCGAAAAAAAATTTCAAACACAACGGAGCCAGACACTCCGAGAAACCAGATCCGAGACCCACGAAAAAGGATCCAAAAGGTCCGGGATGTTACAGCTCTCCCCCCTTAAGGAATTTCGTCCTTGAAATTGGGGACAACCTAAGGGGAAAGAAGAGGAAGACTCACTCAAACAGGTAAAGGAACTGCTTACGCATCTCATCCTCACGCTCCCAAGAAGCCTCACCACCAGAGTGCCGCTGCCACACCACCTTAACCAAGGGGATGACCTTGTTCCACAAGCGCTGCTCTCGCCTATCCTCTACGCGGATCGGAAACTCTGGGAGAGAAAGGTCTGGAGTCACCTCGGGCCAAACAGAATCCTCGAGCACATGAGAGTCATTGGGTATATACCTCCGCAACATCGAGACGTGGAACACGTCATGCACCGACGCCAACTCAGGGGGTAACTGCAACCGATAAGCAACCTCATCGATGCGCTCCACAATCACAAAAGGACCAATATAGCGGGGACTTAGCTTCCCATGACGTCCAAAGCGCATCACCCCCTTCATCGGAGAAACTCTCAAGAACATGCGATTGCCCACGGCGAACTCGAGGGGCTGCCGCCTACGGTCAGCATAGCTCTTCTGCCGACTCTGGGCCGCCAACATGTTCCGACGAACCAAGTGCACAACCTCTACACACTGCTGCACCAACTCCGGCCCCGTCAAAACACGCTCACCGACCTCAAACCAATCAAGTAAAGTATGACACGGACGCCCATAAAAAGCCTCATAAGGAGCCATGCCGATGCTCGAATGATAGCTATTATTATAGGCAAACTCCACCAACGGTAGGTGGTGAATCCAACTCCCATGCCACTCGAGGCAGCAGGATCTCAGCATGTCCTCCAAAGTCTGAATGGTTCTCTCTGATTGACCGTCTGGCTGAGGATGATATGACGAGCTAAAAGCCAAATCCGTGCCAAGCGCTCGCTAGAAACTCCCTCAGAATCCAGAAGTGAAACGCGGATCCCGATCCGATACGATGGAGATGGGAATCCCATGCAACGGAACGATCCGCTCCACATAAAGATGAGCCAGCCTGGACACGCTCTAGTTGACTTTGACCGGTAATAACCGAGTCACCTTCGTCAGCCTATCCACCAGCAACCAAATACTATCCTGACCGCTCAGAGTCCTCGGCAATCCCATCATGAAATCCGTGGTCACGTGGTCGCACTTCCACGCAGGAATATCCAAGGACTGGAGAGTACCTCCCGGTCGCTGATGCTCCGTCTTCACCTGCTGACAGGTCAGGCACCTGGCCACAAACGCGGCGACATCTCTCTTCATGCCAGGCCACCAGAACTGCCTCCGCAAGTTCCGATACATCTTCGTCGCACCCGGGTGTACGGTGCACCTGCTCCCATGAGCCTCATGCAACACCGCACGACGAACCCGCTCCTCGGCTGGGACGTACAGCCTACCAAGGAACCTCACGGCACCGTCCTCGCCGAGCTCCACATCAGCCAAAGTCAATATTCGGGGCTACTCAAGGTCCGCATGCTGAGCCTCTGTCACCTGACGGCGGATAGCAGGCGTGACAGTCAGACTCGCAAGCACTGCCAACCCTGGCTCTTGGAGAATCTTGAGCCTGAACGAAACTTCGGGCACTTGTTCCCAGAGTCTCCACTTCCTCAACATCAAGGCACTGATCGCGACCTTCCGACTCAAAGTATCGGCGACGACATTCATCCTACCTGGCTGATAAGACAGGGTGAAGTCATAATCCTTCATAAACTCCATCCATCGCCTCTGCCTGAGGTTAAGGCCCCTCTGCGTGAACACATACCTCAAACTCTGATGATCAGTGAACACATTGAACCTCTCACCGTACAGATAATGCCTCCAGATCTTCAGGGCGGAGATCACTGTCGCCAACTCCAGGTCATGGGTAGGGTAGTTCTCCTTGTGGGGCTTTAGCTGTCGAGAGGCATAAGCCACCACTCTACCATGCTGCATCAACACAGCACCCAATCCGACCCTGGAAGCATCTGTACACACCACAAAACCTCCCGATCCAGAAGGCAAAACCAACACCGGAGTGAGGTGAGCAACCTCTTCAGTTCCCTGAAACTCTGCTCACACTCCTCAGACCAGACGAAAGGCACGTCCTTCCGCGTGAGTCTAGTCGGGGCCGCAATGCGAGAAAAATCCTAGACAAACCGCCGATAATAGCCCGCAAGCCCCAAGAAACTCCGGATCTCCGTCACAGACCTCGGCCTCGGCCACTGCATTATTGCCTCGACCTTGGATGGGTCCACGGAAATGTCATCACCAGAAATCACATGCCCCAAAAAGTGCACCTCACGAAGTCAGAATTCGCACTTACTGAGCTTCGTATACAACTGGTGATCTCGCAACGTCTGCAGCACCACACCCAAATGGTACGCATGCTCCTCGATAGACCACGAATAAACAAGGATGTCGTCCACAAATATGACCACGAACTGGTCCAAATACGGATGAAACACCCTCTGCATCAAGTGTAATGCCCCGGATTTTTCGGATATTTTTCGGATCATTTTAGTGGGACTCGGAGTGTATTTTGTGCTTTACACGTGTTTTCCCCTGATGTGCCTTCAGAACTCTTTGCAGGGCAAACCGTGGCGTTCTACGACTTCGGGACAGTACCACTGCGTTGTGTTCCTTCTGAGGATCGCGGAGATAATTTTTCGTAATTTTCTGAATTTATCGAATTTTTCCGGATTTTCCTATAAATAGCCTTTTCTCTCTCTCCCCCTCTCATTTCTCATTTCTCTCCCTCTCTCTTCTCACGCTCTCTCCTCTCTCCCTCTCTCTCCGGCGGCCGACGGGGCGGAGCATGGGCGAGGTGGGGACGGCGCGGGCGAGGCACGAGCGAGGATGGATGAGGATCGAGGCGGTGGAGGCGCGTGGAAGCTCGGCAGTGAGTTCGTGGAACGGCGAGGCTTCAACGGCGTTTTCTTCGTGGATCGGCGTCCACGGTGCGCGTAATCTTCGGTGGAGGTAGGGTGATGGACCCTCAGCCCGTGTACTTCCTTTCCCGCGAGTTTCGTAGGCCGTGGTGAGCCGAGCGGGCTAAACGGGGCGTTTTGGGCAAAATGCATGATTTTGGGGTGTGAGCCGGATCTCCCGTTTTATGGTGTTTTTGGGCGATCCAGGGGTTTAGATGCATGCCTAGGAGCTTGGGGGAGGTTTCCCCTTTTGTTTCCCCTTCACCTGGGGGTGAACGGGGCGTGGCATGGCTTTTCCCGCGGTTTCTACCGTTTCCGGGCACGGACTGAGAACGCGCTATACTCCAGTAGCGCGTTCCTGAAGGTCGCGCTGCCCCGACCGAGCGCGTTCATCGGAGAAGATGAACAGTTTGGCGGTTCCTGTCACGCTATAGGGCTATGGCGCGTTCTGGACTGTCGCGCTATGGAAACATAGCGCGACCTGGCTTGTCGCGCTATAGGTTCCTAGCGCGATCTGCGTTGTCGCGCTAGGGTTCCCTAGCGCGTTCCGGCTTGTCGCGCTAGGTGATCCTAGCGCGATCTTACCTGTTGTTTTGTGCTCCCCTTGGGCCGTGTGTGTCTCGGACACCCCGTGGACTTCCGTGACCGTGTCTTTGGGTGTCCAGATGGTTGGATTACCTCGATTAACGTGCCCATCGATTTAAGGGTCTGTGAGACCTTCTGGTGTTTCGATTGTGTTGTGTTGGTCCCCGGTCGACCCGGTTGTGACCTAGTGGTCGACCTTTGGCCTTGTGAGTGTCCCGGGTACCCCGTGGGTTCTGTGTCCGCGTTTCTGGGGTGTCGGGAGGGACCGTGTTACCTCGATTAGCGTGCCCATAGGTTTGGTGGGTCCGGGTGACCCCACGTGTTCCGGGCTCTTGTGTTACGCTTGATCGAGTCACCGTGTGTCGGTGTGTGAGCGGTGGGGTCTCCCCCGCATGTCGTGGGTTTCTTTGGAAGGCGATTCCCGTGTGGGCCATGTGTTTGGCCTTGGACTGTGAGTCCAGTTGTCCGGCCTAGGGCTGGAGATTTCCCGCTTGCTTCCAGATGGAAAATCGTCGTGGCGGCTTGCGTGCTGCCTTGGGAATCGTGCTTCTGTGTTTTCCGTGTGGCCCGTGTGAGTGGCCTTAGTCCCTTGCGTTCCCTTCCCGAGGGAGTGGTCTTGGCGACTTGTGTGTTGTCTCGGTACTTGTGCTACCGTGGTTTTAGACCTAGAGATTGGACTAGATTGACGGCCTTGTGCTGTTGCGTGCAACGGTCTTGACCCCGAGTCTTGTGACTCAAGGACCGTTGGGTGTAGTGCGTCTAGAGGACTGTCCAGAGTCCAGTGGCTTAGCGCCACTTGAGTTTTCTCGACTCTCACGCACGGTGCGTGCGTGGCCGTGGACTGTGAGTCCCGTTTCTTCTCCGACTGTGGTCACCGTGCGACGGGGCCGGTACGTGGGGTGGTCCCCGTACGTCGTCGGATTCGGACGTTGTTTTCCGTTGAGTTGAGAGTCTACTCCTTCAGTGACCCTCCACTAGTCGTAGCCTACCAGTACGCGTGTGATGGTCGCACCAGGGAGTGGTGTACGGGCTTACCCTGAGGACGGTTAGACTGGTTTCCGTCGGGCCCCTCGTCGTAGCCAGAGTCCGGCTGCGGGGGAAAACCAGTCAGAGGGCCAGACCTAGGACGCGTGGTCTGTGTGTGCACACGTGGTTGGGGACTGTGGACGCACGTCGACGGGCGTGACCCCAGCTAGTCACTTGTTGTGGTTACTTGTACGGTGTTCGCGCCTCGGGTAGGACCTACCACGTCAGGCGGTTCACCTGCGGTGCGGTGTAAGACGTCAGGGGACGCTACCGGCTGTGCTTCTAGTGGGTGGTACTCCTGTCGAGTACGGAGTGTCAGACTATCAGTCTCTGTCTCTTTGACCTTCGGGTTTTTGGTCGTGTTGACCGGTGAGTTCGGTTGTTTCATCTTGGCGCGTGTGTCGGTTCTTGCGCCGTGAGATTAGTGCTAGTGGCTTTACCGAGGTTGGGTCTTGTTGTGCGGTACCCGCGATCGGATGGTCGGGGTTGCACCTTGGACAGCGTGTCCAGGTTGGCTGTCCGGGGGACAGGCCTCTACGGCGTGGTTGCCGTGTGTTTTTACTTCGGTAGGTGGTACTAGCGTAGTTTGGTAGCTTCGACTGCGTGATCGAGGTCTGCCTTCTGGCAGTAGGAGTAGCTGTAGTGCCGAGTTTTGACCGGCCACCGGTTTGCTGTTCCTGCTGTAGTTGTAGCTTCCTTTCCGCTACCGCCGTTGTTTCCGGTTGGGGTTCCGCGGGATCCCTGCTGAGTCTCTGTTTTGGAGACTCATTCCCTGCTTTTCAGGTGCAGCGGTTCTTCCTCGTGGTTCGAGGGTGCGGAGCAGAGGTTCTTAGTTGCCAGCTTGCCGGGCCGAGTGTTCACTTGGCATGTGGTACGTTTTACTGCTTTAGACTGTACTTTCTGTTGGACTGGACTCTGTTGTAGCTGTAGTTGTTCTTTCTTTCAGCTTGTTGGTGTTGGTTGTCCTGCTTTATTTCCTATTTCTTTGTGCCTCCACACTCCTTTTAGCCCTTCCGAGCCCTCCCGGCTCGTGGGCGGCGGTGCGAGTCTCGGGTTATCGGGCCTTCCCGGTAATCGGATTCTCGGGTCGTTACAGCTGGTATCAGAGCGGTGGTTGTGGGCGTGCATAGGAATTCGAAATGTTGCAGTGATCAGAGTCCATAAGGTCCAGTACAGTCGGCAGCTGGCATAGGGTTTTGTGCTTGTTTTCCGCCTTGTTTCTCGCTTGAGAGCTTGAGTGCGCTGTGCGGCGCTGTGAAGGTGGTTGCTGTCCGCGGCTTTCGTGCCAGCGTAGGGTCTAAGGATCGAGGTCGAGAGCCTTCTCCCTCATCGGTGGTGGCCCTGGTTGTGCTGCGTTGGGCAGAGGTTGCTGGCAGGCGTGAGTTCGCGGTGCTGCGTTCGAGGAACCTGCAGCGTGGTCAGGTGGCTGGTGCGGACTGTTCTTGGTTAAGTGGCCGTGAGCGTGCTCTGAGGGAGCTGCTGTCGTTTTTGGTCACTCCAGCTTGAGGTTTGTCCAGCTCCTGAGGCGTTCTGATCGAGAAGTGTGCTCGGTGAGCGGAATGTCTTCTCGGTGAGCTGCTGTTTCGTCGAGCCTGATGTTCTTGTCGCGCTCTGTGGCGTCAGAAATGACGTGTCGGTCCTGATCGTTCTGCTGATTTCGAGGCAAGATTGGGCTGTGGTGTCCCAGTAAGTCTTGCTCCTGCGCTCTTCTGTGCGATTGGGTTGTGTTCGCCCTGGAGTTGGCTTGAGATGTGAAGGCTCCGCGGTGAGTTTCGGGACTCGAGGGTGAGCATCGGCGGTTGTCGGTTATGGCTCGTGTGGCGGCTCTTGGCATGCCGTGTTGCAGTTCGAGGAATTGCAGCGGTGGTGCATCGAGAGATGCTATGATGGTGGTCCGACGTGACACTCGTCGAGTGTGTCGGAGGCGCTGACCTGATGGCAGCGATGGCTTTTCCTTGGTGTTGGATGGTGCTGTTTCCAGCATGTGCGAGGCTTGAGGTCAGGTCGAGCGTGGAGTTCTTCCGTTAGTCGGAAGTGCGCTGGTTTCTCCTTTGGTTGGAGAGATTGTGTTGGGTTAAGGTTCGTCGTCTTGCATTGCGTGTTCGGATTGGTTGGCCTTTTGTGCCATGAAGTCCGTGCGAGACGTGCTCCTTGTCTTGGCAGGGTGGTTGCCTGTGAGAAGTTGTGCCCATTCCCTTGTCGTGTGAGGGTGCTGGCGCTGTTCCGGAAGGACGAGTGCTGGTTGGGCGGTGTTTGCTTTCTCAGCTGTGCGCGCGGATCTGAGTGCGCAGCGGAAGCGTGGTGGGCTTGTGACCCACTAGTTCAGGATCGTAGCGTTGGTTGCTACGGGCGGATTCCTGAGTTTGCGTTGAGCATCGGAGGATGGGTTCCTCGGTGTGAAACGTGTTGTTGCCGTGCCGTTGCTCGAGGTTTTGTGGTTGTTGGCACTGGCAGGATGGAGTGTTGGGAAATGTGCTGGCTAGTGTGCCGCATGAGTACCCTGTTCCTGTGTTGGAAGCCGTGTCAGGCGTCGGTGTTGGACCTGTATGGGGTTGTTGAGAATGTCGCCTGACGGTGGTCGAGGACGTGATGGTCGGAGTCGGTGGCTTGGTGTCCGACTTGTGTTCCCAGTCGTGTCCTCGGATGAGATCATCTTTTGAGGAAGCGATCTCTGGCAGGTTGTGGGTTCCTGTTGGTAGCTGCGAGTGACTGGTAAGGCTAGTCTCGTAGCCGACCACGGCGAGATGTTTTTTGCTTAGGTCGCCGTGAGCACTGTCCAGGTGGTGTCCCGTGGCTCTGTGGTAAGGGCGGAATCGGGATTGGCAGGTGTCCACTTGGATTGATCGAAGGATTTGATGAGACCAGATGGAAGAGTGACGCATTAAGGCGGAGGCCTCCTGTGAGGTTGGCGTCGGCTTGGTGGTCCCTGATAGGACATTGGTGTCGCAAGGTTATCCCTGGTTGGGTGACTAGCATGGGGTGGTTCCCCTGTAAGTCTGAGTCCAGTGAGGTGATGACTGAAGACACCAGGATCCGTTATTTGGTTTCGTCGTGCTTCCCGAGAGGGTCGAGTTGGCGAGCAGTTGGTGACCAGTGGATGGTCTTTTCAGAGACAGAAGATGCTGGTTGTTGGGGCTCGAGCGTGGCGAGAGCCGTGTGCCAGCGAGACCTTTGGTGGTCGTTTCTGTGATGTGCCTTTCCGGATGGGATCTGGACTTTGTCGGAGTTTATCTTCTGACGAGAGTTGGCACAGTGTTATGTCCGGCTTTCGGCTTGCCATGTGTGGGGTGTTTCTTGGTGTTGAGCCGATGTGCTGGTTGCAGTCTGCTGAGATGGCTGCTTGAGCTGGTGGAGGCTCTGTTTTGGTTGCTCCCTTGAGGAGGGTGTGCGACCTGTCAGCTGGTTGCGAAGCTGATGTGTGTTTTGTCTGCTGACCATTGGATGGATCAGTAGCCGTTGCTCGTATCGAGGGTTGTGATTCCTCGGTGAGCGAGATTGTGGCTGCGGTGCCATGGTGGATTCTCGCGTTGTCTGAGGTGATGCCGGACTGTGTCCTTTGCTGTATGCCTGCTCTGTTGGCATGTGTGCTCGGCGCGAGGAGTGAGGTGTTGTGTGTGATTGTAAGTCTGGATGTGTCCCTCAGGATCGGTTTTTTTCGTGAGAATCGAGGTTTTCTGTGCTGGGGCTCTGACAGCGTGTCAGTTGATTCAGCGTTCTTCCCCTGGGACTTCGTGCTTGGTCCTGAATTTCGAGGACGAAATTCCTTTAAGGGGGGAGGGCTGTAATGCCCCGGGTTTTTCGGATCCTTCTTCGTGGGTCCCGGATCTGGTTTCTCGGAGTGTCCAGCTCCGTTGTGTCCGAAATTTCATTTCGGACGTCTTTCGTGTTCGGATCGGCGCGATCCGGGTCGTTTCGGAGGCCCGGAGGCGTTCCGCGGCTTTTTCCGCGTGTGTTTTCCGATTCCCGGCGTGGGTTTCGGCTTTCCCTTCGGAACCTCGTTGCGGGTGAACCGGGCCGTTCACCAGGGCGCGAGTGGTACCGTTGCGATCGGTGCGCTCCGAGGATCGCGAGGGTGTAATTTTCTAATTTTCTGAATTTATCGAATTTTTTCGGATTTTCCTATAAATAGCCTTTTCTCTCTCTCCCCCTCTCATTTCTCATTTCTCTCCCTCTCTCTTCTCACGCTCTCTCCTCTCTCCCTCTCTCTCCGGCGGCCGACGGGGCGGAGCATGGGCGAGGCGGGGACGGCGCGGGCGAGGCACGAGCGAGGATGGATGAGGATCGAGGCGGTGGAGGCGCGTGGAAGCTCGGCCGTGAGTTCGTGGAACGGCGAGGCTTCAACGGCATTTTCTTCGTGGATCGGCATCCACGGTGCGCGTAATCTTCGGTGGAGGTAGGGTGATGGACCCTCAGCCCGTGTACTTCCTTTCCCGCGAGTTTCGTAGGCCGTGGTGAGCCAAGCGGGCTAAACGGGGCGTTTTGGGCAAAATGCATGATTTTGGGGTGTGAGCCGGATCTCCCGTTTTATGGTGTTTTTGGGCGATCCAGGGGTTTAGATGCATGCCTAGGAGCTTGGGGGAGGTTTCCCCTTTTGTTTCCCCTTCACCTGGGGGTGAACGGGGCGTGGCATGGCTTTTCCCGCGGTTTCTACCGTTTCCGGGCACGGACTGAGAACGCGCTATACTCCAGTAGCGCGTTCCTGAAGGTCGCGCTGCCCCGACCGAGCGCGTTCATCGGAGAAGATGAACAGTTTGGCGGTTCCTGTCGCGCTATAGGGCTATGGCGCGTTCTGGACTGTCGCGCTATGGAAACATAGCGCGACCTGGCTTGTCGCGCTATAGGTTCCTAGCGCGATCTGCGTTGTCGCGCTAGGGTTCCCTAGCGCGTTCCGGCTTGTCGCGCTAGGTGATCCTAGCGCGATCTTACCTGTTGTTTTGTGCTCCCCTTGGGCCGTGTGTGTCTCGGACACCCCGTGGACTTCCGTGACCGTGTCTTTGGGTGTCCAGATGGTTGGGTTACCTCGATTAACGTGCCCATCGGTTTAAGGGTCTGTGAGACCTTCTGGTGTTTCGATTGTGTTGTGTTGGTCCCCGGTCGACCCGGTTGTGACCCAGTGGTCGACCTTTGGCCTTGTGAGTGTCCCGGGTACCCCGTGGGTTCTGTGTCCGCGTTTCTGGGGTGTCGGGAGGGACCGTGTTACCTCGATTAGCGTGCCCATAGGTTTGGTGGGTCCGGGTGACCCCACGTGTTCCGGGCTCTTGTGTTACGCTTGATCGAGTCACCGTGTGTCGGTGTGTGAGCGGTGGGGTCTCCCCCGCATGTCGTGGGTTTCTTTGGAAGGCGATTCCCGTGTGGGCCATGTGTTTGGCCTTGGACTGTGAGTCCAGTTGTCCGGCCTAGGGCTGGAGGTTTCCCGCTTGCTTCCAGATGGGAAATCGTCGTGGCGGCTTGCGTGCTGCCTTGGGAATCGTGCTTCTGTGTTTTCCGTGTGGCCCGTGTGAGTGGCCTTAGTCCCTTGCGTTCCCTTCCCGAGAGAGTGGTCTTGGCGACTTGTGTGTTGTCTCGGTACTTGTGCTACCGTGGTTTTAGACCTAGAGATTGGACTAGATTGACGGCCTTGTGCTGTTGCGTGCAACGGTCTTGACCCCGAGTCTTGTGACTCAAGGACCGTTGGGTGTAGTGCGTCTAGAGGACTGTCCAGAGTCCAGTGGCTTAGCGCCACTTGAGTTTTCTCGACTCTCACGCACGGTGCGTGCGTGGCCGTGGACTGTGAGTCCCGTTTCTTCTCCGACTGTGGTCACCGTGCGACGGGGCCGGTACGTGGGGTGGTCCCCGTACGTCGTCGGATTCGGACGTTGTTTTCCGTTGAGTTGAGAGTCTACTCCTTCAGTGACCCTCCACTAGTCGTAGCCTACCAGTACGCGTGTGCTGGTCGCACCAGGGAGTGGTGTACGGGCTTACCCTGAGGACGGTTAGACTGGTTTCCGTCGGGCCCCTCGTCGTAGCCAGAGTCCGGCTGCGGGGGAAAACCAGTCAGAGGGCCAGACCTAGGACGCGTGGTCTGTGTGTGCACACGTGGTTGGGGACTGTGGACGCACGTCGACGGGCGTGACCCCAGCTAGTCACTTGTTGTGGTTACTTGTACGGTGTTCGCGCCTCGGGTAGGACCTACCACGTCAGGCGGTTCACCTGCGGTGCGGTGTAAGACGTCAGGGGACGCTACCGGCTGTGCTTCTAGTGGGTGGTACTCCTGTCGAGTACGGAGTGTCAGACTATCAGTCTCTGTCTCTTTGACCTTCGGGTTTTTGGTCGTGTTGACCGGTGAGTTCGGTTGTTTCATCTTGGCGCGTGTGTCGGTTCTTGCGCCGTGAGATTAGTGCTAGTGGCTTTACCGAGGTTGGGTCTCGTTGTGCGGTACCCGCGATCGGATGGTCGGGGTTGCACCTTGGACAGCGTGTCCAGGTTGGCTGTCCGGGGGACAGGCCTCTACGGCGTGGTTGCCGTGTGTTTTTACTTCAGTAGGTGGTACTAGCGTAGTTTGGTAGCTTCGACTGCGTGATCGAGGTCTGCCTTCTGGCAGTAGGAGTAGCTGTAGTGCCGAGTTTTGACCGGCCACCGGTTTGCTGTTCTTGCTGTAGTTGTAGCTTCCTTTCCGCTACCGCCGTTGTTTCCGGTTGGGGTTCCGCGGGATCCCTGCTGAGTCTCTGTTTTGGAGACTCATTCCCTGCTTTTCAGGTGCAGCGGTTCTTCCTCGTGGTTCGAGGGTGCGGAGCAGAGGTTCTTAGTTGCCAGCTTGCCGGGCCGAGTGTTCACTTGGCATGTGGTACGTTTTACTGCTTTAGACTGTACTTTCTGTTGGACTGGACTCTGTTGTAGCTGTAGTTGTTCTTTCTTTCAGCTTGTTGGTGTTGGTCGTCCTGCTTTATTTCCTATTTCTTTGTGCCTCCACACTCCTTTTAGCCCTTCCGAGCCCTTCCGGCTCGTGGGCGGCGGTGCGAGTCTCGGGTTATCGGGCCTTCCCGGTAATCGGATTCTCGGGTCGTTACATCAAGTCCATGAAGGCTGCGGGGGCATTGGTGAGCCCGAACGGCATCACCAAGAACTCATAATGCCCGTACCTCGTACAGAACGCTGTCTTCTCCACGTCGGACTCGCGAATCCTCAGCTGATAGTAACCGGACCGCAAATCAATCCGCGAGAACACTCGCGCAGACTGATGTTGGTCGAACAAATCATCAATCCGCGGCAACGGATACTTATTCTTAATGGTCACCTCATTCAGCTGCCGGTAGTCAATGCACAACCGCAAGCTACCGTCCTTCTTCTTCACAAACAACACGGGCGCACCCCAAGGGAAAAAGTTAGGGCGAATATAACCCTTGGCCAGCAGCTCCTGCAACTGCGCCCTCAACTCCCTCAACTCAGCGGGGGCCATACGGTAGGGAGCCTTGGCCAAAGGTTCCGTACCAGGCACAACCTCGATAACGAAATCAATCTCCCGTTGGGGAGGCAATCCAGGTAAGTCTTCCAGAAAAATATCGGGGAACTCACACACTACCGGGATGTCCTCGACATCCGGCTCCATCTGGTCAGTCACAACCACGGAGGCGAGAAAATCCTAACAACCCGCATCAAGCAACCGACGAGCTCGAATCACAGAAATAAGAAAGCGAGAAGAGGAAGACCTGATACCTTGAAAATAGAAGGTGGGTCCGTGAAGCCATCGGAAATAAACCATCTTCGAGCGGCAATCCACCAACGCATGATGTGCCTCGAGCCAATCCATGCCTAAAATCACATCAAAGTCCTGAAGCGGCAACGCATAGAGCCTAGCCGGCAAACTCTGCCCTTCCACCCACACAGGAACCTCATCAAAGCAATACGGAGTGCTCATAAAATCACCCGAAGGTAACTCTACTACCAAATCACAAGACAACTGGGTCACCGGCTCCTCAATACTCAGCGCGAAATCCTCCGAAACAAACGAGTGAGACGCGCCAGAATCGAACAAAACCTAAGCCGCACAACTCAAAATCTGAACGGTACCTTCTACGAGCTGCGACGCCACTGCCTCTGCCCTGGTCATGTGCCTGATCTGGCCTCGAGCTCTCTGCTTGCCTCCCACACTAGCTGACCTGGGTAGTGGCGGATATTGTCCCTGCTGCTGCCTCTGCTGCTGGGGACCCTGCTGCTGCTGAGGAAACTGCTGCTGCTGCTGCCTCTGAGGACAGTCACGCACCATGTGCCCTGGCTGGTCACACCGAAAACAAACAATCGGCGCTGTGCACTACCTACCTGGGTGATGCTCACTACACCGTGGACACGGTCCTCGCGATCCACCCACTGATCCCTGACGCTGAAACGGGACCGGCTACTGTACACTGCCCGATGATGCCTACCCCTGATCCTTGTGCTTCTTACGGAAACCCTTCTTAAGGAACTTCTTAACCTTAGAGCCAAAAGACACAGATCCTGTCACCGAAGCTGCCGGTGCCGACGCTCCTGAACTCCACGACGCATGCTGAATGGAACCCTGCTGCTGGGTAGCCGACTGCTGGCTGCGACCCGACAAAGACTGCCCTTGGCTGATTGGTCCTCGAGTCCTCTGCATATCCATCTCCAAAGAAGCCGCAACACGAGACGCAGTCTCCAGATCAGTGGCCGCATTCGCGATCAAATGGTGCCTCAGCTCCTGCCTCAAGCCTTGTACGAACTGTGCGGTCTTCACCCTCTCATGCTCCATGATATGAGGTGCATACCGACTCAGCTCAACAAATCGGGCCATATACTGCAACACGGACATGTCGCCCTGAACCAGCTCCAGAAACTGACGCATCCGTTGCGTAGCAATAAACTCTAGACAGTAGGTACGCTCGAAAGCACTGACAAAATCGCCCCACACGATCTGCTCAAGTGGACGAAGCTGGAAAGACGTCTTCCACTTGGAAGACCACCACTCCTGAGCCGTACCCTGCAATTGGTTGGAGGCCAACATCACTCTATCCTCCGCAGTACTCCACGCGGAACTAAACACCCGCTCCATCTCGTCGAGCCAACTCCGAGCTACATCAAGGTATGGCTGACCGCCGTAGTAAGGTGGATGAAACTGTATGAAATCCTTCACTGCTCGACCTGGCCCACCCATGGTCGACGAGCCCTCACCAGCCTCTCCGCCGAACTGTTGAGACATAAGCTGGTACATGTCACGGAAGAAATCCTCGGCCCTCGGAAACCTCGCAGTATCCACTGCCTCGGTGGCCGCCGGTGGCACTCTACTCTGCTCCTCCTGATCTCGCTGAACCTCCTGCTGGATCTCCTGACCCCCAGCCGACTGCCCCTACTGAGAGCGAGTGCTCCGCCTCAGTGTCATGCTCGCTCCTGAAGCAAAAGATAGAAAACACGGAAACAGCAAGGTCAAGAAAAACACACGATGCCCGATGCCAATGTCAACTGTACATCATTGTTGTGGACTAGTGGACCACTGTAGTTACTAGTGATTCTCGTATAATCCCACAACCGTTGCTCTGATACCAGTAGTAACGACCCAAGAATCTGGTTACCGGGAAGGCCCGATAACCCGAGACTCGTACCGCCACCCACGAACCCGAAGACTCGAAAGGGTTAAAGGAATGGTGTGGAGACTACACAAGTATCGTAAATAATTACAGAAATGAACAGTTATAATATTAAGTAAGAAATAAATTAACAGTTTACATGATACATGGTCCACGAGATATAAAAATAACAACAGCAGTAGTCCACAACTAGTACAGAGACAAGAAAGAAAAGTACAGCTACACGGGGCATACCCCGGCTCTGACCTCTGGCACTAACGCAGGGCACCTGAACCACGCTGAGCCTCAGACGCGCTCCCCTGAGGCCGCGACTCACCTGAAATACGGTGAAAACAAGCAGAGAATGAGTCTCGGAACAAGACTCAGTAGGGATCACTCGAACCCTACCTCGCAAACGAAGAAACCGCTACGCTAGCAGTAAGCGAGTACCTCGGAGGGGGAACCCTGCTGTCTACAAAACTCCGATCTTCCGGCACTAAAACTAACATGCGTGCCACGGAGAAACGACCGGAACACCACGGCTAACACGACAAAACCTGAAGGTCAAAGTCTCAACGACTGACGGTCTGTCACTACCGACTCGACAGGAGTATCTCCCACTAGAAGCAAGGCCGAAAGCGTCCACTGACGTCTTAGTCCGCGCCTCAGGTGTCTCCTTCCGGCCCAGTGGGAACTGAGACACTGCACAAGTAACCACAAATAAGTGACTAGCTGGGGTCGCGTCCGTCGGCGTGGGTCTAACCGCCCCCAACCACGTGTGCACACACAGACCGTGCGTCCCTGGTCTGGCCCTCTGACCGGTTTTCCCCTCAGCCGGACTCTGGCTGGTAGACGCGAGGCCCGATGGAAACCGGTCCACAAACCGTCTCTAAGGGTAGCCTCTCCACCACTCCCTGGTGGGACCACTCGCGTGTAAGCAGGCTACGACTAGTGGAGGGTCACTACGGAGTAGACTATCAAGTCAACGGAAAACATCGTCCGCATCCGACAACGTACGGGGACCGCCCCACGTACCAGCACCGTCGCACGGTGACCACGGTCGGAACAGAAACGGGGTTGCAAACCACCCGGGGCAACCCAGAGCCTAACGGTCTACCCTAGACGCGTTACAGGCTCTGACGGTCTAGGCAGGACCGTCACAATCACCTGACGGCCCAACGCAGGGGCATCACACGCTCGATGCAAAACATGGCGTAACGCACCTACCATGGCGCGTTACAATCTGTGACGCGCCTACCCTGGTGTGTCACAAGACAACAGAGAACAGCTATGACGCGGGCCACTTGGTGCGTCACAGCGTGTAACGGACCAACCCTGGTGCGTCACAACGTGGGAATGCGTTTGCTCTAACGCATCCACATAGGGGCGTCACATGGCTGTGACGCGCCAAGCCAGGTGCGTCACATGCCTTGACCCCCAACGGTCAAAAACCAACGGTCGACAGCCAACGGCCGAACGCCCCTGACAGTCCAACCTAAGTGCGTCACAGCACCGTGGCGGTCTATCGTGAGACCGTCACAGCCCACAGACCCCACTTGGCTGCACTCAGGGCTGTAACGCACCCATCTGGGCGCGTTACATCGTGTGACGGTCACTGGAAGGACCGTCACACCCGCCCGAGGGCGAAACAGCGGGAAATGCCCAAAAAAGTGGCCACGCCCCCATGCCTCCACCGGAGAGGGGGAAATCAAAGGGGAAGACCCCTGGGGACCCCTAGCATGATTCTATGCCATCAAAACATGAAATCATCCATCAAATCCATAGATCGGGCGAGCTCTCCCCAAATCATGGAAAATCCCAAATCTGTAAGGAATCCCATCTCTCGGCCTCCCCTCGGCCTACAAGTCGCGGGAAAGGAAGGCTAGAGGCTAGGAAACGTCACCCTACCTCATTTGCGTCCCGAGACGCGCCGGATCAACCACGAATCGCAAAGAATGCTCGAAAACCCTCGTTCTTCCTTGAGCTCCCACGGTTCACGTACGCGTCCACGATCACCTCGCCGTCGTTGTCGTCACCACGCCGTCGCCCACAGCCGTCTGCAACCGGAGGGGTTCGCCGCGGTCTCGCCGGACGAAGAAGAGAGGGAGATAGGGCGTCGCACGGTGGGGGAGAAAGGAGGAAGAAGAAGAAGAAGAAGAGGGTGGGGAAGAGAGAAAAAAGGGGGGTATTTATAGGAAAATTCAGAAATTCTGAAAAATATTGAAAAATAGAAAATTACATTTCCGCGATCCTCGAAACGCACCGATCGCAACAGTACCACTCTCGCCTAGGTGAACGGCCCGATTCACCCGCAACGATGTTCCGAAGGAATTACCGAAACACACACCGGTAATCGGAAAACACGCGCGGAAAAGTCGCGGAACGCTTCTGGGCCTCCGAAACAACTCCGGATCGCACCGATCTGAACACGAAAGATGTCCGAAATGAAATTTCAGACACAACGGAGTCGGACACTCCGAGAAACCAGATCCGAGACCTACGAAAAAGGATCCAAAAAGTTCGGGATGTTACAGCCGGCATTGGGAGGGAGTGGGGGCTCTCTACAGAGAGAGGGAGGATGACCAACGTTGGGAGCGAGGGTCTCGCCTGACCAAGAGGTGGGTGGGGGGAGGGAGGATGCACTCTCTCTCTATCTATCTTATCTCTGAGTAAGAATATTTTAAGTATTTCAATACATCTAACGACGGTGAATGATATATTTCATGGAATATGCACCTCCCATCAACGACGGTAAACCGTAAGAGTATAACTATAACATTTAAAGTTAAATGGAATATGTTCTTAATAATATATTCAAATGAGAGATATATTTACCATAACCAATATTTAAAGCAAGGCTTGCCAAATCGGTCGTACTGTTCTTCTGTCAATACGGTACGGTACCGCACTATACCGATCTATACCGTAAGGTGTCAAGATTAAAGAATTATTTAATAAATATATATTGTTATAAAATATAACAAAATATTATATATGCGTTAGTAATTAGTAGGTGTGTTAGTTACGTGTGAGATAAAGAGTTCAAATTTTACAAATGTCAAGTTTTTTTGAGTTTATTTTTCTAAAGAACAATGAAAAAAAATAAGAAAATAGTGTCACTATTATGTTTTGAACTCAAGTCCTAACTTTATAAAAGAAGTCTCTTACCCAAACTACTTATAAAATCACATTTGACATAAAATAATATATATAATGTTAAAAAATATAAATATGTACCAATTACGTACCACATACCAATCGTATCGATTTGTGACTAGTACCAAAGTTTATCGTCTCGACCGACCCGCCCGTCCCGATCACGGCCTGAGACGGATCAATCCCATCTCGCTCCATCTCGTAAAATATTAAAATAAACAAGACTCTTTATATATATAATATATATATAATAATATAATAAAATAAAAAAGACTATATATATAATATATATATTAAAATATTAAAATAATAAAACATCCCGATCACGACCCACGACTTGGACGTCCCGCCCACCACCTAAGTCGAGACGACCCGGACCGAGACATCAAACCCTGACTGGTATGATCCAATACGGACGATACACCCTGTATCGAACCATTTTGACAAACTTTGATTTAAAGAGACATTTACGTAAAAAACTCCTCCTTATTTTTAAAATTTTTGTTCAACCAGGTTTAACAGTATGGACGGGTTGTTTGGGCCAGTCACCTCGAGGAATTGTTTATTTTTAACTTGGGCTGCACCCCATGGGGTGCAGCTAGTAAAACGCATATATCTAAAGAGGTACCAGAAAGTGGAGCGTTTGATGTTCTCATCATTCTAGTTGAGTCTCCAAGCAGCCAGAGGGAGAAACTATTCAGGAAAATCGCAGTGCTAACAAAGCTTGAACACTCAGTAATGCCAACAAAAAAGGGGAAAGATCCACTCATACATAGCACTGATAGGGTTTAGATATCAGAGACGAATCTTCCAATGACGCAGCTAGCTCTTCACTAACATATCAAAGCCAATCCTCTAAATCCAGATTCATAAAAGCTCTCATCACTACACGGCAAGTAATCTGGCTTCGGATTGAACAACTGATCTCTAGCTCGCTAGAGTGGCTGAACTTCTCTAGCCTCCTCTCTACATGTAATATTGTTGAGAAGATTGCAACCCAGTACTCATATAGTTTCCATAGTCAGAAGATCCGTGTAATGTGGGAGGAGCACTCTCATCTGAATAGTAGTAAGACCTCTGCATATTTGTAGATGAACCATGCGATGTTGGAGGAGCACTCTCGTCTGGATAGTAGTAAGATCTCTGAATATTCGCTTGTTGACCATATAAGCTATGTGTAGGCATCTGATAATTGTATGACGAGGCTGGCGTGGTGTATTGATACCTTTCCGACCCCCCACAGTACAGCCCTCTCTCGTCAAAAGCCATTGGCTGAGCATGTCCACTATCAGGAGCAGCAACTGCAGGAAATCTACGGGTGTATCCTCCACTTCCTCTAGGCCTTTTTCCATGAAATTTATTTGCTTCAACCATCCTCTTCTTATCAGATTTTGCTTTCTCAAGCTGGGCCACCTGTTTCTTGAGGGGATCAGGGGGATATTCAGCTTGGAGCTTGTAATCCTCAATACACCTTATCACTGCTCGCAGTGCACCTAATTCCTGAGCGTTCACATCCTTGCAAAGGAAAAAAAGAAAGAACATCATCCATTGACTAGAAGATAAAAGAATGACCAGGTACACGGCTTCCAATATTGTGCAACTGTCTACCGAGAAGTAACAGATAACAGTCTGAACTATGAGTGTGAACTGCAATACGAATAAGTAAAACAACGCCGCATGAGGTTAGAAGGGAAAAGAGGGGGGGTGGCCAGGGTTCGATCCCTGGGCGGCAGGTGTCTAGGTGATTTTCAGTTTCTTCCCTGGCCACTGGGCCAGGAGCACCAAAAAAAGTTAATCAGTTGAATTAAATGAAAATTACCTGTGGTGCACCGGCCCCATCGTTCCCACCTTTTTCCTGAGAATTCTGTACACCTGTCAAGTAGGCTTTCAACAGAGGCACAGGTGGAAAGCTCTCTGTAAGCTGGAAAGCATGAATGAAATGAGCAGCATCTATATGTTTGCCACCGTTGATCAAGGCCTCAATAACATCTGCAATGAGAATTGCATGCACACAATCATACATGCTAGAAAGAAATAGGGCATCACCAACTAAAAGATAAATAGCACAGCCTTTGAGAATTGGTGACTGATTTCTTCATAAATTCTCAAGAGCATTTTCCATCATACAGAAGGAATAAAGACTAAGCCAATGGGCCAATCTACTGATAAGAAGTCGCACAAGGACCATGCGCCCATGGGACGTCAATAGGAACACCAACCTGGTATTTTGTGTGTCAGTCCAAGAGAACGGCAAAGCTCAGGTGCCTGCCTGCGACGAGAAACAGCAAGGACAAGCTTGCAGAGTGTGTCTTCATCAAAATCTGATGCAAGGTTAAAGGTTGCAAGAAGCTGCAAGAAAGCATGCGCTTCCGATGTATCTCCATTGGCGGCATCTATGCCCACACCATTCAACCTATTTTTCCACATATCAGCAATTGCCTTGGCCTGCTGCTTGGTTTCAGAGCTCAAGGGGTGATCACCTCCTCGCTCAGCCATTCCCAACAAGGGTGTTGCAGATTCCATCAAAACAAGACAGGTTCTGCGTAAGCCCTGAAGGGCTGGGTCTTTCTCGTTCCCATCAGAAGTAGATCGGTCTGGAGGATAGAGACCCTCCAAAGAATCCAGCACCAGACATGCTGGATCACTAGCACTTTTCAATGCATCAGGAATTTGCCCACGGAGAGTGGCAAGGTTTTTCCTATTCTCACAGAGAAATTTCAGAAGGCCTTTTCCATCCATTTGTTCACAGAAGTGTTTCAACTGCAGGTGAGGCTTAAATTCTGCAGTCGATGTTTCAGCAATTTCACCGGACTTATTATCAGAAGATTTCTCTTCTGTGCCAGTAATGAATGCATTGGGATCATCATTGATCGTGACACTTACCTTTTTTTCTTTGTTTTCGGCAATGTCAGTTGCTTCATGAAACAAGACCTTGAAATTCTTGCGTGCTTCTGCTATAGCAGCAACAGCAGTATCTTTCAGATCTTGAATAAGATCCAAAGAAGCTTGTTCTTTTGCAGTAACTTCTATTTCCTTTTCAGAAATCAATGCCCGAGAGGCAGATGTTTTCTCCTCAAGGACCTTCTCTTTCTCTTCTAATTCTTCCAACCTCTGTTTTAGTGAATTGTCAAGGTTCTGGAAGTGTTCCTTAATTTCCTCCCACACAATCCCATAGCTGGAAGAAGTATCCCGGTTAGATTCAAGCTCAATAAATGCCTTTCCGAGTTGCTCCAACATTTCAGATGCTGTTTCATTGCCTACAGATGCCTGAACTTCTGCCATCTTTTTTCTGCATTTAAGGTGCAAATCAACCATAAAAACGTGTTAAGAGCAAATAACAGAAGGCTACTAAAACATCTCTGCACAAATTAGAAAAAGGAAAATTGAGAAATAATAGCATATGTCCAGTGAGAAATGGCATAGCCAATTTATCTCAGAAGTCACTGCAAAGCATATTTCCACAGACAGCCTATTTTGTTAATGACACAGTGCTGGTTGCATACATGCATTCAGAATCTTTACTCAGGTGCACAAATGGGAGTCCTCTTCGACCAGAAGATGAGGTATCCTCAATGTTGGATTTAGCAGCTAAATCTATGGTGCTGTTTCATAGTAAGTTTTTCAAAAGCCTTCATATCAATGAGAAGCTGGATTCATGAAGTATAGATGACATCAGACTAATGGGCTCAAATCTATGACTAATCTCATTGATGGCAAGATTTTGGAGAAGTTTAGTCATAGCCTCATAGGCCGAATTATCAATGGCAAAATTGGCCTGTTTCATTGAAACATGAAAGAACTTCATTCTTTCAAGATTATGACACCCAAGAACATCAAGGATGATGCTGCACCTGAGAAGAATCTGGTAAAACATTTTGCTAAACGATAACCTGAGTAGTGTGAGTTCTCCGTTATACAAATCAATAGTATTCAAAAGGAATAACACCTAAATGATATTACATTACGGAGGCAGTGGCAATTAACGAGCGCAACCTTCGATGCTTCATTTTTCTTGCAGTTGGCTTGCTGTAAATGACTTAATATCTAATTATCTACTTGCTCCAGCATAAGGGTGTGTCTGCAGAAGAACTGTGTGTTTGAGTAAATGGGTGTTTTCAAGAATGTGCTCCTGTAAGTGGGTGCATTCAGAGTGGAGAATGAGTATTAGAGAATGCACATATATTTTGAGGTTTGTTGATATCCATATTTCTAGCATTTTGTGCAATCGATGCAGGAAACTCATATTATTAAACCACCTTGGTACGGAAGTGTACAGGGGGGACCTTTCCCAGGGAGGGCTTTCATATATGGGAGGACCTTTTAAGGAAATAACTTGTATATGAGAAAATACATTTTATGGACTGACATTTTTCATTTTCCTTTTCCTTGCAACTGTAGCTCATTCAATTTTACATATCACTATGTGGTGTTATCCACTTTCCCAAACCAGAAAAAGAAAAGTCTTAAATGCAATCCCAGTCTGGATAGACCCCAGGAGGTGCAGGACAATTAGGTGCTTGGAAAAGTGGAAACAATCCTAATTTTTGAAAAGTGGATGGTACCATGTATATATTAAATAAAAAAAGAAAGCAAGATGTACAGGTATAGAACAGAACCACCCCTAATACAACCATACTACTAATTCATTTACAAATTAGATTGCAAATGATTTTGATCACATGACAATTTAAAAGCAACCGTAACATGCTTTCTCAAGATGACTAAGAAATGTATCTAAATCAAAACTGTGAGATATTAAACTAAAAAGCAATACTTTGCTTTTATTCTTGCTCCGCATCATCTATACATCCAGGGAAAATGCATCATCTATATATCGAGGGCAAATTCATAGACAGAAGAACCATAGAGTGGCATCTAACTTGGTTTTTACGTAACTCTAGGTTTGACATCATGTAACGGTGCCTGATGTGAATCTTCATGAAGCCAAAGGAGTGGTGTCCATGCCTACTGCTTAATGACTTCCCACACGAACATATCCTCTCATAGAGAAGATTGAAAACATATACTTTCCCATCATTATTTCTAGGAATTAGTGACATTAACATGTGACCAGTATGTTAGGCATCTCAAATGTACATTAGATGTTGCTTAACAAGAATGTCATGTTGGTATTAACTGGTTGAAAGATATGTCTACATTAGGAATTCCCTCCAAAGAGAGAAAGCCCTATGGACAAAAGTTCTAGCATGTCCTAATTCCCTGAAATAATGTTTTTGAATTTCTCAATTCTCATTCCAAAATCAATCACAACCATTACTCTCACACGCCAATATTGGATTTATAAGTCTCTTCTTTTTTTGGGCGGCACGCATTGAGCTTGAATGCTTACAGAAGCAATGAAACAACATTCAGGCAGACATCTAAAAATTTGAGAATGGAACTAAAACTTTCGCATAACTCATTGCAGATGATACCAATGAAACAAAATTCAGGAAGACATCTAAAAATTTGAGGATGGAATTAAAACTTTGGCATAACACATTGCAGATGATACCCATTTTGTGGCAGCATCAGACTTTAGAGTGACCACGAAATTGGCAACCCAAACATGCATGACTATAAGTGATGCATAAGACGACAACAATGAACTAGAAGTGCCAGTGTCCATAGGGTTTCGATTCCCAGGATGTGCTCCATGGAATGGGACAGGTAAGGGTTTTGCCTGTTGCAAATGTGCATATAAATAACAAAAGACCTAAAACAATAACAGCAATAATTTGCTACCTTACACCATTCACATGCATTCTTCACCCAATTCAGCACAGTGGAACAGAAACCCACATCAGAACTTGAAAAAAAAAAGGGTTTTTTGCATAGAAACCATTGTTATATGTGAAATTGCAAAAAAATCACTCTTAGAAACGTATTATCATACGTATCACTATATAAATTCTAACTGTGCAAAACTATCATCCGAGTTAACTTCCGTTGATAGATAGTCGAATATTCGACGGAGATTCTAATATTCCCGTTAAAGTGGAGTAAAATGACCTAAATGCCACTCATTCAAACTGGCTGCCATCGTTTAGGGTTCATGATAGGGGGGTTTCCTCTCATCCCCTCCTTCGTGGTTAATTATGCCCCAGCGCAATCCGCAGCCATCACACTCATATCCACCTGGGTGGTGTACCCATCGCGCAAGTCGGCCATGGGAGAGCTCAAGCTCTCCGTCTCCGACCTGCCCATGCTCTCCTGCAAATACATCCAGAAGGGCCTACTCTTCCTGAAGGCCCCCGTCCCCGTCCAGCACCTCCTTTCCCTCCTCAGGCTTTCCCTCTCCCGCGCCCTCTCCGACTTCCGTTCAATTAAAAGATGGAGTAGAATATTAGCTAGATGGACTCTGCACCACTGGCTTCTGGACACTCATCAGGTGAGAGCGAGAGAGAGAGACTCTAATCTAATCACTTGTTTCAATTGTTGCTCATTATTAACAAGGGCAATCTACAGACAGGGGTGTAGAAATATAGAGAGAGATATGGGTAATATATTAATATCGATCATTTCGTCCGTGTCCAAATATATAATCCATGCAGGAATTGGAAAAAACTTCAGAGTTAGTAAATTTTCCTCTCCATTACAGAACCATTGATCGTGGATGATGGATACAAAGATTAACCGAGTATCTACTCACCCATATAACATAATAAAATCGCATACATGCAAGGAACTAATTATGATTAATGGGATTAATTAGAACGTCTCTTCTTTTCGATTAAAAAGGAGGAAGAAAACTTGCAGCTCCTCCTCCCTCCTTTTCTCTTGCTATCTATCTCTCCTTCGTCCCGGTTGCGGGGTTAATTTCCTCGACGATGATCGATCATGGCATGAAGAGCTTGTGGCCGCACTGGCAGCACCAGGCCTCGGGGTAGTACTCCAAGGGGACGGTGCGGCTGGGCTGGATGACCACATGGACGGGGCGGCAGGGGGCGCAGCTGCCGCACCTGGCCCGGCATGTCGGAGGGGACGAGCCGGGCCCGACGAGCCGCCTCCGGCCCGGCACGGCCGCGCGGGGGTCCCGCTGGCGACCCAGTGTCTGTAGACTGCGGGGCTTCTCGCTCTCCTCCACGGTCCCGGCCATGCTCAGCTCGCCACCTGCGCAGCGCATGGGGAGAAGCATCTTTAACCACCCAACCGGAGACGGAGACGACGAAGATGTAGTGCTTTTGTTTGTGAGATATAGTGCTTTTGTTTACTTCCCCGCCCTCTCCGACTTCCCCTCCTCTCTCTCTCTCTCTCTCTCTCTCTCTCACCTCGACGGCGCGGTCAGCTACGAGGGCCACTCCCGCCCCCTGGTGGCCGTCCGGGCAACGGAGCTCTCCGACGGCTCCCTATTCATCGGGTGCGAACGAGTGCCACGGTTCGATATTTAACCAGAGCTAGTACGGTCATTTCCTAAGTTTAGTCAAAGTTAACTGTAGTTAAACTCAGGGCTGGTCACGCGCAGTTACTTGGATGATAGTTTTACACAAATAGAATTTATATAGTGATACGTATGATAATACATTTCTAAGAGTGATTTTTTTACAATTTCACGTATAACAATGGTTTCTATGTAAAAAACCCAAAAAAAAATACACCATGAACAAGAGTTCCTCAAATCAAAGCTAAACGAAGCAATCAACCAGCTGGGGAGAGAAGAAGCAGCAGTCCCTACCTCAACCAAAGAAGTGAGCAAGGAAAGGAAATCAAAGGAGCAGTGTTCATGCCTACAGCTAAATGGATACCCACACGAATGTATCCTCTCATAAAGAAAATGGAGAAATATACCATCCCATCATTATTTCGAGGAAATAGTAACATTAACACGTGACCAATATGCTAGGCATCCATAATGTACATTACGTATCTTTCCCTTATGGTTTATGCTTAACAATAATGTCATGGTTTATGCATTAACATCAGCTTCCCTTCTGGTTGAAAGATATGTCTACATTAAGAATGCCCAAAGAGCTAAAGCCCTACGGACAACAGTTCTGGCATGTCCCAATTGTGATTCCCTGTAATACTGCTTTTGAATTTCTCGACTCATTCCAAAATCAATCGCAACCATTACTCACGCACCAGTAGTGGATTTTTTTTCTGGCGGGCTACACATTGAACTTGAATGCTTGCAGAAGCAAACAAACCAAAAATCAAGCGGACATCCAAAAAATTGAAGATGGAACTAAAACTTTCGCATAACTCATTGAAGATGATACCCATTTTGTGGTGCGTCAGTCTCTTTAGAGTGACCACGAAATCGGCAACCCAAACAAGCACATATATAAGGATGCATAAGGCAACAAACAATGAGCTAGAACTGTCAGTATCCAGAGGGCTTGCATACCCAGAATGTGCTGCACAGAAAGGGGCAGGTTAGGGTTTTGCCTGTTCCAAATGTGCTTATAAATAACAAATGACCTAAAATAATCACAATAATTTAATTTGCCACCGACGCCATTCACATGCATTCTTCTCCACCCGGTACGGCTAAGTGGAACAAAAACCCACTTCAGAACTTGGGAAAAAAGAAACACCATGAACAAGAGTTCCCCAACTCGAAGCCGGACGAAGCCGTCAACCAGCTCGGGAGAGTAGAAGAAGCCGCAGTTCCTACCTCAAGCGACGTAGTGAGCAAGGGAGAGAAAACCCTAGATTGCGGTGCTGCTGCTGCTGTTGACGAAGCAGAAGACTGGCCGGAAGAAGCCCATCCAACTTCTCCTCCCTCGCCCCTTCGCTTTCCACCTTCTTCTGGCGCGGGCTCGGGCGGGACGGCAACGGCTAGCTGCGGTGCGGAGCGGAGCGGCGTGGCGTGGGCGGGTGGGGGACGAGCCGTCGAGGCTTTAGAGCCGAGCCACCTCCCACTCCGCGGCGCGTCTCATGGTGTCAGACATTTCGCCACGTAACCCCGCGTCGTGACCCCCAGACGCGCTCGGGAATTTAGTGTGCGTATGGCTGTCAATGGACTCATCAAAATTAAGGTCTGAGCATGGCTCTGGCTCAGGCCGATCTATGTCAAGTTGGGTAAGGTCTGACATTATATAAAAAATATAAAATATGATTAAGGTCCGACCCGATCCGACAACTTAAATAAAATATTAAAAATAATAAAAATTAATAGATTTAATATTATAAAATTTATAATCTCATTAAATTAATTAAAAATTTGATATTAATTACATAATTTATGTGAAACGAGAGTTTTAAAATTTTTAATTAAGTAAAAAAATATAATTTTATTTAAATAATTTTTAAATTTTAAAGTGAGAATAAAAAAAGAGAACGGGCCGGACTGGCCCGCGGACCGAACTCAAAGCCCAAGCCCAGTCCGCAGGTCTAGTCGGGCCAGATTTTTAGGCCCGACTAAAAGCCCGCGGGCCGAAAACGACCTTGCGATCCTGCCCGAAATCGGGCCAGACCCACAGACCTGACCGACCGGCCCGACCCATTGACAGCCCTAAGTGTGCATCCCACCATATTTTTTGACGACGGCGAAGTCAGCACGCAAGTATTATTCTGATCTACACAGCAAAGACTTGGGGTTCATACATCTCACTCTAATTCCCGCACAAAATAGAAAATACTTTACATTATTTTGTTTTATTTTTTATTTGAGAGGATGCTTCACTGGCCGGACGCTAATAAAACGCATGTTCAAGGGAACTTGGATCTGAAGTTAAACCAGCCTTTTGGGGTGGCTTTGGTATGGAGTTAGACTAAAGATGGGCTAAGTCAACCCGATTAAAGTAGCCCGGAATTAACCCATTTTTGATTTGGTAGGAGGGTAGTTAATCTGGGAGTAAAGATGTGGACTAACCTAATTTTAATCTAGTATGATTTGATAAATAGTAAGTTAACCTAATAATAATGAGAGAGAGAAATAGCATTTATTATGGAGAGAGAGAGACACATTTAATTGAGCATTTATTGAGGTAGGAGGTTAATCCACCCTTGGGTGTGGGTTTCAAAATCTAGGAATATCCTTGGGTTAGCCCTTAACCTAACCCGACTAATACTAACTCCTTACCAAAACACAAAAAAACTTATCACGTAATTAACTTAGAGTTAATCCCGAGATAAACTAATACCAAAGAGAGGCTTGTGAAATAAGTAAGTCTACTAAAAGTGGGAAGATCCGCGATGAGAAGTGAGAGGGGTTGCGGGTGGACAGCACCTCTCGCTAGCCAAGTTGCTCAACTCCCCTGAGTCTGGACACATCGTCGAGGGTGGCTCGACTAATAGCTCTGCTCAGCTACGCATTAAGAGAGTGTGCTTGTAGATGTCTCTTCGAAGATATTGGGAGACGATTTCAAGAGCATCATTATATTTTTTAAATCTTTATGTCTCTCTCAATTATGTCCCCTTAGATAGAGAGATAGAGAGAGAAGTGAGAGGGACGAGGGGGCAACAGAAATGAGCGTCAAAAGCATCAAGTGTAAGTGATCTGCTCATAGATGATGTCCAAAAATTTAGGGTTCCACTTAATTCACCTCCCGATTCTCTCTCTTTTTTTGAAATAATTTGTGTAGAGGTAAAAGAGATACGGTCATGTGATGCACTCGTTATCATGATTTGTCGTACCACATCATATCATTACGTATCAACCGTGTCGGTAGAAAATTTACACGTCATAAATCTGATACTAGGTTATCGACAATTGATGATGGTGGCGACAGCAGTTGAGGGGGAGACCGGCCTAAGAGAGAGACACGTGGGAGTGGGTGGTCGGCGTCGTCTAGCGGCTGGCAAAGGCCAAGGCGATGGCTGCAAGTAGGGATGTCAACGGGTTGGATACGGTGCGATTAGTGGACTATCCGTATCTGTATCCGATAAGGAAGAACTGTATCCGTTTGTTGTTCGTTAAGTATTCGGAAAGTGGTGTATCAGAAAACCGTTATTGAGTATCCGAAAAATACGGTTAACGGACGGCTAGGGGATAGTTACCGGACATAAAAGTACATATAAGATTAAAATTTAAGATGTAAATTAACTCAATTAGAAAAAAATTTAAATTGAAAAGAACAATCCATATGATAAAAAAACACATTTCAATTTAGTTCTCATATCATCATTATTCATGAGTCAACATATAATACAATTAAAAGTATACAAATATATAATATTATAATATCTTCAAAGATAATATGAAACATATAAAGTTTAAATAATAAAATAAACTAACTCTTTTGGACTTTAATCTCCATCGTATTCTTATTCTTTATACATACTTTTCGTGAAAATAAAGAATATATTAACTTGATAATTTAAAAAATTACAAAAATATTTTACCGTCATGAAAATAGAAATGACTTAAATTATACACATATCTCATCTTCAATATCATTTTCTTCAAGACATTAAATTATTTGAGTCAAATATAAATTTGTTTAACGGTAATGGACGGATACGGATTCGAAATGAGGTGTATCCGTATCCGTATCTGCTAAGAAATCGAATATATCCGTATTCGTATCCGTTAATTTATCGAAAAGAAAATACTATCCATTTGTTGTTCGTTAAGTTAACGAAACGGACGATTATCGAATTATCAGTTACCATTGACATCCCTACCTGCAAATGAGTGGTCGGCATCATTTGACGGCCGACGAAAACTTATCTAACTCACATTTAAACGTCGAGAAATGTGACCCCAAGATTTGTTAATCTTGTTAGGTTCTTCGTCATTAAACAAAAAATGAATAAGACGAAGAAGAAGAGAAGATTTTATAATTTTTTTCTTAAAAAATTTCTTTTCTTCAACGCGATACCATATCATAGTGTGCTGGACCGTACCACCGGAGGACTTGTATGGTCCGATCCGACGGTAATGGGAAATCTTGCCAGCTACCCATTCGTTCAGACCGTTGAACAAGTCTGAACTCCTCGTTGCCACCCTACCCTACGTGCACGAGATTTCCCTATATACGATTATGGGTACCCAGGATTCCCACGACTTCAAATTTTGCATTTTAAAAAGGGATTTTCTGCAAAAAAATATCTTCCTTACAAATTTATTTACAAAATTACTCCTCTTATTTTTATATTATTTTTAATAACTTTTTTATATGAATATAATGTCAAAATGCCACGGCAATTAAATTCCGTTGAGGATTCAAAGAATATTTCAATTTATCTATATAATTATTTTTTGATAAAATACTCTTATAAAAAGAGTTGTTTTGATCGTGCCAAACAAAGAGAAGGAAGAGAGAGAAAGGATTTATGAGA
Source organism: Amorphophallus konjac (assembly GCA_022559845.1). Classification (NCBI taxonomy): domain Eukaryota; kingdom Viridiplantae; phylum Streptophyta; class Magnoliopsida; order Alismatales; family Araceae; genus Amorphophallus; species Amorphophallus konjac. The sequence continues at coordinate 73,771 of JAHNEJ010001035.1, forward strand.
GATTAAGAGTATTTTGATCTCTTTCCCAATTTGGTTAAACACGAATCAAGATTAAACAAGAGATTTAACGCGATGCTAACAATCGGTGATGGCAAGGGCACTTTACAAGTATCGCGATGTAACGAGATTATTAAAAATAGTACAAAAATAAAACGGGTAATTTTGTAAAACTTGTATGGAGATTGGAGACAAATTTTAACAAAAAAACCCTTAAAAAATACATTGAGCTGATGGTGCGATAGATTGTTTACAAATTTTGACGACACCCAACGTGCAGTATCATATGTTAACTCAACTCAGAGAAGATTATCAACTACAATCTCAAGACATCCAAGAACACACGTTGCAGTCTTGTCAAGATTCGTCGACTCGATGATCCATATCGAATCGGATCTTTCCTGATCTGTACAATACGTTCAAGTCACAATCAATTAGACCCGACTCGACCCTCTCTCTCTCCCCCTCCTTTCTCACTCGCTGTCTCTCAATGTGACTCAACCCGACTCGGTCGATCTTAAGAGTGATCCACAGCATATCAAATTTTTCCAGATATGATACGGCACGCTCGAGTCAACCCGAGTCAGACATTCGGCAAACCATGGTCCCCACTCCCCCCCCCCCCCAACGCGCCTGTTGCACACCGAGGAACAGGAGGGCAGGCATCGAGTGAAATCCACTTAGCATTGGGGTATTAATCCTGTCTAATAATGTACAGGGCCACCAATGAGATACCGTTGAAACAATGAACACAAGGGAACAGTACGTAAAGGGCAAGCCGAAAACACACCAGACAGGGCTGGGGCAGAGCTCTCCATGCTTCTGTATCAATCTGACGCAACTTCAATACCTTCTCTGCTATACCATGGTTTACATTCCATTTGATCTGCAGATAGAGTAGCACAAGCATCTTTCCTTACGATTCCCATTGCGGGTGGATGAAAACTTCAACAGGAGGACAAGGCATAAGATTGCTTTTAGATGGCAGGCATCTCTTGATGCATAAAATTCAATCTATTAGAGGGCATATTAGTTTCCAAAATAGGGTCTAACATAACACCCAGGACCTCCCTACTAATCAACGTCAAGATGTCTGCAGGCTTGCCCGCAGCAGACCCAGCATTCAGGCTGCCCTTCATAGCTTCAAGAGCATCAGAAACAGTGATAGCCTTCATTAGATTATATCAGATGCATTTGGAGCTTCTCAAGAGTATTGAAATACCAAAATTATGGATGTTAGAAGTAAATGCCGAGATTTCACAGAGCATAAGTGCAGAACAGTCAAGGCCATATTTACAATGCCATCTTTCCCAAAGATAACTGCCAGAGGCATTACCAGATACAATGATGATAACGGGCGGGAACATTCATGGGGAGCCATCAGTCATGTCCTCTTCGATCTCAGAACCATCGCTGTCTCCCAGTTTAAATTTAGTCTTGGAGGCTTTCCTAGATGGCTTTACCTTCACTGATGGTTTCTGGCCCTTTTCGACCTGCAACTCAAATCCATTCACCGACAGCTTCCGCTTTTTTTTTAGGGTCTTAGTTGCTGCATCATTCTCTGCTGCATTGATAGAAACCAGAGATATGAAGAGATGGATCCCAAACTGGAAATAAAGCAAGAGTGAACTGGGAAGACTTATCACTGTACACCGAAAACCAGAAGATTGACAAAAAATTGGAAATCGATGATGGACAAACCCAAACTGTAAACAAAAGCATAGTTTCGTCACCTTCTAGGGGATTTGAGGCAGGATTTATTGTTTGCCCATTCGGTCCTGCCATAGATGGACTGCTGTCCTTCAGCGATGAACTTCCTGGGTATCTGTCTTGCAGTTCAGAAACATCTGGAGAAGGAACTGCTGGCAAGAAACACACCTCTTTCTCTGATGCATCACAGTCACTAAAAGCTGAGTCATTTTCTGCTGTTATAATATCCACTTCTTCATCTTGATTGATGCTTACATCCTTTACCTGCAGATAATCAATTAGACACAATAAAATGTTGAGTATGAACTGTCTAAATTTCCTATAGCTAATCCCTTACCTTTTCAGCTTCCGGCAATATATCAAATTCATCTTCTCTCTCAACATATTCTTCATTTTCCTCAAGCTCTTTGAAATCAGGAGCAAACGCACTCCAATTTTCTGTGTAATCTTTAGCCCAGATATAGACCCATCCAGATACTGAAACAGAGGCAACCAAGGGACGGATAGGATGCCAACAAAGATCTGTCAAAGCTTCCTTAGGACCTTCCAAGATCTTTGCTAGATGCCCAGCCCTGTCCCATATGTATATCTTATGCTCCCCTTTGCTGGCAGAAGCACCAACAACCCACTCACCATCACCACTGAAACAAGTTGCTTTCCAGTGGATCTTGGTGATGGCATCTGAAAACTCATGAAAAAGCTGCAAGCACTTTGACCCCACAGCCTTCAACTTCTCGACTCCATTAAGCTCATTCATTGAACTACTAATTACATCAAGATGCCTTGCAGCATCTTTCTCAGGAAGAAGATTATCATAGATCCTGATGATTCGGTCATTTGAATTGGTGAGCAGATTTTTCCCATTTCTACTAAAAACAATGTTCTTAATCACAGAACCCCCTGAGACAGGAACTACTGCATACACCCTAACAATTTCTGAATCCACTACAAGTATCTCTCCTTTGGAATTTCCTATATATAGAAGATCACCAGACTTGTTAAAAGTTGCAGCTGTGGGAATGAGAGGTAGAGAACCATCTGCACATTTATTACGCTGATGGGGAACAGTGACAGTGCCAGCATCTGTCACAGACATGGGGAGAACACTGGAGCTTCCGGTGTTCAGATTGACAAGGATTGGTGGAGAAGAAAGTGGACAAGCCAAACAGATAGATGGAGTGCAAGAACCTGGATGGAGGCGAACATGCATTGATGTTTGTTGCAGAGTAACTCGGGCAATCTTCTCTCCATTAACAACATCCCAAAGTGTTAAAGACTTGTCAGTAGCAGAAGCAAGTACGTAGTGGCCATATTTTGACCAACAGACACTTGTAATGGATGCAACACAGTCATTATCACGAAGCTCCTTGGCAATCCCCCTGGTCTCAAAATCCCAAATTACACAACTTCCATCAGCACAGCCAGCTGAAAACAAATACATGAAGCTACAGCTTAGTGATCCACCACAATTAGAAAATGAGCTATCATGCTGCTGCAGTCATACGAAACAGAGAAAAATATGCATTTCCAGTAATGAAACCGTAAGGACTTGCAGGAGAACAAATATAAAGGAACTAGAGAAGTGAAAAATGAACAAAGTTTTGCATGTTGAACAACAGTATCTTCAAGAATAGCCTTCTTGTGCAGACAAATTTTATCACCATTTTCTTCTTCTCTATCCTTAATTATGTATGTAAATATGCTTGTCATGCTTCAATTTATTTAGGATCTCACTAATACAACCATGCATACATGCAGAGAAGATCTATAAGAAACAAGTTTCAAGATACTCATCCATAGCTACAATAACTCATACTTTTTTTTAACTATAAGATGGAGTGCAGGAGCATAAAACTAAATAAAAATTAAATAATTAAAATAACCAAAGAATATAACACCAAAAGATGTGAAAGCATATAAATCTAGTCTCTCGTTGTGTCTCCCTATTCTCCATTCTCATGTGCCCTTTTCCTCACCAATTGGAACTTCATTTTCCCCCAAAGGTGGCCGGTATGCAACACTACAGAAAAATGAAAGTTCAGACAAAGAGGAATGCACGAATATCTAGTTCTTAGAGTTTCCTGCTGTAAATGCAACTAGGGCCACTACCCATATAAAAGGCTAAATACTCAAAAAGAGAAAAATGATAGATCCTGATGCATCAATGCCACTTCAAAGAACATGCCCCATAATCATCTAGCCAGCAATGAAATATCTTAAATGACCCTCTGCAAGGCCCTCAAGCTTCTGTCTACACCAATGATGGCATGCAACAAAATTCACCGTGCCTTATTGGTTTACAGCCAGGTATCAACTCCTGACCCACTAAGTGAGAAATTCCTTGGTGTAGACTGGTTGATAAAACCAGATCTGAGCCAAGCTACATAGTTGACTAAATATCCATTGACCAGTCATCTTGAACATGGTGCTGGTAGACTCCTCTCCTCCACCCTGATAGTAGCCCAGTTGAACACTAGAGTACAAGAACACTCACTCTATCATGTTGTTGCATACTAGAGATTTTACCTTCCGTTTAATTGGTCCTTAGTGCATGTAAAAGGGAAATGATGTTTAATGATTGGGTAGCTATTGAACATGGAAAAATTTAAAGAAAATGTTTATTTGGTAAACATCAAATGCACATTTATTAGCTATTTAAATAGCATGTGCATGATTAATTCTGTGAATTGGGTTTATCAAATGATTTAGAGTTTGGTACGGGACATTTTCCCACCAACTGCAATCGATGTTTATTTACATCAATATAAAATCCGAATACTCTTGATTAACTGTCAAAAAACACCCTTAGCCTCTATAATATCCATTGTGATATTGTTGGTTTTGTCTAATGGATATGATCTTGACAATCACCCATTAGAGAAACATACTCTTGCAAGAAATTCAAAGGCGTTCATTCATTGAACACATAGAGTTTGGATTACAATTGGTCTTTTGATACCTTTACATTTGGTCCTGATTATATAATCGGGTCTTTAGGTTTACATCTGATCGCCATCTGATTACTGAGTAAGCTTTTGTTTACACTTGGATGTTTGGATTGTTTCTGTGGACGATCAAACTGTTGAATTTGCTTTGGTCACTATCAGACTCTCGGATTTACTCCTAGCCTTTAACGAACCGTTGGATTTGCTTTTGTCCTCAATTGGACGGATGGATTTACTTTCGGTCACGATCGGACCGTTGAATTTACTTCTAGTCAAGATCTGACCACTGAATTTGAGTTTCATCAAGATCGGACCCTTCTTAAGTACATCTGTAACTTCTAACCCTTTCTAGGTGTTTCTACAGTTTGTGACCCTTCCTGAGTATTTCTACAATTTTCTGGTTCTCATGGACTTATCTGTCCTTTCTTGACTTTCAAGGATATATTTGTAATTTCTCGATTGTCTTGGACATCATTGCCATTTCTGGACTATCTGGAATGTTTATGTCATTTGTTAACCTTTCGGGACAGCCCTGTCATTTCTTAACGTTCAGGAGCATTCTTGGCATTTCTTGACATTTCTGGACATTTTTGTCATTTGTGAACTTTCCTAAGGTGTCTTCGACATTTCTTAATATTCTGGAGTATTCCTTTCATTTACTAACGTTCCGGGGTAGCCCAGTCATTTCTTGACTTTCTAAGGCATTCCTGTCATTTCTTGACATTCCGGAGTAATTTTTGTCATTTCTTGACTTTGCAGGGAACAGTTGCAGTTTCCCGACTTTCTTGGACTTCTCTGTCATTACTTGACTTCCCAAGGCATTTTTGTAATTTTCTAACTTCCCTGGATCTTGCTATCATTTGTTGACTTCTGTCATTTCTTGACATTCCTAGGGTGTTTCTGTTATTTGTTGACTTTCCAGAGTATATTTACAATTTTTCCAAATGTCCTAGACATTCCTATCATTTCTTGAGCATCCAAAGCTTATTTGAAATTTCTAGACTTCCCTAGACTTATTTGTCATTTCTTGACTTTCTAGAGTTTATTTGCAATTTCTTGATCCTTTGTGGGTATCTCAGTAATTTCTAGATTTCCTCAGACATATCTGTCATTTCTTGACTTTCTAAGATTTATTTGCAATTTCAAAATTTTCTTAGACTTACCTGCCATTTCTTGGCTTTCCAGGGTTTATTTGCAATTTTCCACCGGCAATAGTATTCCTGTAATTTTCATGAGCATCAAGGTTCTTGGATTTGACAGTTTCTGATCAACCTTAAGCAGAGTTCAAGAAAGCGCACATCGCTTCAAGGAAGAGGCATGGTTTCGCACCACTGAGTCGTGGAAGAGGCGAGACCTTGGACAAGGGTATGTTGGGAACTTCGGGGCAGAACATGAGCTTTGTGCAATTTCTAGAAAGTTCAAGGTTTTTATGTAATTTCTGGATAGGTCAACCGTTGTTTGCAATTTTTAGGAAACTCGAGGGGGAATTTTGATAATTTCTGAACTTTGGACGTATTTTGGTAATTTTTGAATAACACAAGGCTATTTGTGTAATTTTTAGACAAAAGACACCAGCCCCTCCTTGGTGGAGGCACACAAAGCACAAGACGCCTAGGAGATTGCTTCTCCTTAGGCTTCCATCCTCCTTGGACTTTGATCCTCTATCTGTGTCGTCGACAAATTGTGGACTTTACACGCTTTTCCGCAAAAATGCGAAACATAGTGACAATTTTAGAAATTCGCAAGGTATTTCTAAAATCACAAGACATTGAGGGGTTGAGGGTATTTTTATAATTTCTGATTAATTCATAAAATTATAATACTTCTATCGCCAAAATACACAGAAAATTACATAACATTGCCCCTAGGGGCATAAGTGCAAGACTTGGGGTATTTATAACTCATACCCTTAAGTGGGTCTTAACAAAACACAGAACACGAGCTCCAAGCGACCCTCCAAGTGTCGCCTTCAATGATCTCTTCTCTTTTGTGTTGTGGGACCCATGAGGGTATTAATAGAGTTTAGGGGGTCACTAGGACCCGGACAGGTCCCAGGAGGCTTACCCGGGGTCAAATGACCTAATAGGTGGGCAAACGACCCCGGATAGGTCCCGTAAACACTTATCTTATCTGGGGTCGATTAACCGTAAAAAAGGAGGGGATCGACCCCGGTTAGGTCCATGGGACTTAACCGGGGTTGATTGACCCCAAATGAGGGGGGGGGGGGAGGGGTAATCAACCACGGTTAGGTCCTTGGGCCTACCCCGGTTGGAGGGTAGTCAACCATAGTTAAGCCCGGTTAAGCCCATTTAGGAGGGCAGTCAACCCCGGTTAAGCCTGGGAGGCTTACCCGCGGTCAATTGACCCCTGGGCGATCACTAAATGACCCCGGGTAGGTCCCCCAAGGGACCTAACTAGGTCCAAGTGACCGCAATTTGAGAGAGGGGGGTTGACCCCGGGTAGGTTCCCCTTTCCTTTTTTTTCAAAAATTTTGGCACCAACAGTAGCTTAAGTTGTATTTTTCCTTATTTTTCAATTAATCTTCGGCTTCTATTTCTGGCTTCCAGTCCACCTTTCGAAATCAATCCCTCTTTTCAACCTATCGTAATACTTTCCTAAACAAAAATGTGTTTTATGTGTTGTCTAAATAATGTTTCTTACAATCATGAATAATTATCCTTTTTTCCATTTTTCAATGACTGGATAGATCAGTGCAAGCAATACAAACATGAAATGCAAAAGGGCCCAAAGAGAATTTGATGGGACTCCAGTTTCAATATAAATTAGTCAACAGAATGAACGAATAAATAAATCTTACCAGAAGGGCCTGAACTTGGCTAATCAGGTTCAATGGCCAAGTCTCAATCAGGTTGATAAATCTCACATTCACCAGTCCAGTTTAGGCCACAAGATTGTATTAATTGAATATTTACATATTCATCTTTTCATATTTTTCTTTAATTCCCATTTATCGTTTTGCCTATTTTCCTCATTTTATTTTTTTTAAATTCTTGAGCTAATTAAGATTTGACCGATTTTACAGATCAATCCTGATCTGGATTGTCAACAAATCAGGCTTATCTGGTCAGACAATCTGATATTTCCTTCCATGAACACACATGATTAGAGACCAAGTCTAAATAAGCTCTTTGTCTCGTGGAAACTTGGAAACTCTTGACTTCCCCAACACAGAACATGATAGAGTATCATGTTTCTGTGAGATGTACTTCCATTCATAATGCAAAAGGAGATAAGCATATCTCTTTGCCAAAGCTTGACTCGAAATTCAAAACATATCTGGAATAAAAACTATAGCCCATTTCATCTTCAGTACAACACCTTTCAAGATCTTTGCAGGTCAAGAAAATCAGACCCTAAACAAAGGCAAGAGTGGAATATGACTTGAAGAAAACAGAGTTAATTGAATATTGATATATTATTATGCAAAGGCAGAAAAAGGAATAGTCAAAACACAAATGAGAAGATAATCTCAATATGTTAACCATAGACAACCATGCATCAAAATCCCACTAGAGGAAGAAACCTGAGTTAAAATAATACCCCAAAATCCAGGATAAGTACAACAATGACAGCAAAAATAAATTCTTTCTGAAGAGTGATTTAGTGGGGATCAACATCAAGGAGGATAAGAAAGATGGCATTGCTCAGATTCTTGGAGTTAAATGGGGCTCTTTCCCTATTAAATATTTGGTGTTACCTCTTACCGTAGGGAGACTCAAAACTACTGACTGGGATGGTATACTAAAAAAATATGGGGACCGTATTGCTGCTTGGAAAGGTAGGTTACCTTCAGCCAAGGAAGGCGGAATCGGGGATCGGGATCGGGTCACCCGGTCCCAAACCGATCCGGGTCGGTGGGATCGGCCGATCCCGGCCGACCCTGGCCGAGTCAGGCCACCTGACTCCGCTAGGGATACAAATGCCTAAAAAATCTGGAAAAATCTGGAAAAATAGAAAAAATATTCAAACATAGATCTATATCAAATTTAATGTGAAATAGGTGACATTTGCTCATCATTTTGTGAAATAGGTGGCAAACTTTAGAGTAGGTAATTTTACATGGCCTCTGTTTATTTGATGTTTACATGATTCCATGTTATTGTACGTCTTCATGGCTCTATTTTATGAGATATTCATGTTAAAGCTACTACAATAATCTTTTAGACCTCATAAATGTTGTCTCTTCTCCTTGTCCTTCCCTTGAATGTTTGTGATAAATTCAAGGCCAGAGAAGGGTTGCATCCTTGAAATTGGAATCCTCAGTCTAGTGCACTTTACCCTCTGTAGATAAATATTTACAATTTGAATATTCAATATATATAGCACCCTCTACCTGTCATACCCCAGATCATGAATCCTGATCATTCCAATCTACACTATCAAGTGAACAGTTGTCAAATGCTAACATTTCAACCATAATGACTTCCATTGAAGTTGTTTTTGTTATTGTCATTTCTGAGGTTTCTAGATGTGAGAATCAGCTGAGCTTCACGCTCAGGTTAGGGACACAAAGACTCCAAAGAGGACTGCAACATGAGAAACCTTTTTTTTTTTAAATTCAAATGGGACAAGGGTGGGATCGGCCTGGGATTGCCCAGGATCGCCTGGGATCGGCCGATCCGGCCGATCCCGGGGGTGGATCGGTTCAGGCCGGATCGGGATCGGGCCGTTTCGCCCGGAATCCGATCGGATCGGCCGATCCGATCCGATTCCGCCTTCCATGCTTTCAGCTGGCCAGCGATGGGTGTTGTTGAAGACTGTGCTATCTTCCATTGCACTTTATTACCTATCTATTTCAAGATTCCGACAATTATTTGTCAAAAGCTGGAATCCAGGAGAGCAGCCTTCTTTTGGAAAGGGAAAGAGCCGGGTAAGAAGGGGGGTTATCCCATTGCATGGAAATCTGTTTGCAGATTCAAGGACGAAGGCTGAGTTGGTTTGACACCCATAGACACTTTTAACAGAGCCTTGCTTCTGAAATGGCTTTGGAGGACAGATATGGAGGATCCGGCACGGTGGAGATCAATCATGGTGCAGAAATAGTTTGGTCACCAGGATGGCTGGGTCTCTCATGAATGTAGATATGATCATTTGTCAAGTATTTGGACAAGCATTTTGAGCTTGAGGGATTTCTACATTTGTTCAACGAAAATTCAGGTTGGTGAGGGATGCAAGATGAACTTCTGGGAAGACCCGTGGATTAATAACAAGCCTCTCAAGGATGACTTTCCAAATCTCTTTGATATTGTCTGTAGGAAGGGGGTCAAGATTAATACTCTCTGGTCTCAATCTGAAGAGCAACCAGAATGGAACATCAAATTTCCGAGATACCTGAGAGAGGTGGAGTGGGAGGAATTCCCTTGGTTCTCCCACATGCTGGACAGTATACATATTATTAAGGGAGCCAGAGAAATCAGAAGATGGAAATGGGACAAATCTGGGACTTTCTCGATTAGATCGACCACTCAGATTTTGGCTCAAGGGGAACAGAAAGTCCCTTGGCATAAGCAGGTGTGGAACAATAAACTCCCCATAAAAATCAAAATATTCATATGGAAGATTGCTTGGAGGAGGATTCCTACAGCTGACAAGAATGCATAGGTTCAAATCCTGTATCAAACTTCAGTGTATTTTCTGTGGCTACTATCAGGAGTCTATGGACCATCTTTTCATAAATGTTGGCATTATTCAGTCTGTTTGGCACCAATTTTTCAAGGCTTTAAATCTAAACCAACTTAAGGGATTCTCATTTGGAAGTCTAGATGACAGACTGGATGAAACTCAACCCAGTTCTTAAAGAGAGAGCTATGGTGGCAATGTCTTGCAGCTATGTTCTGGTCAATTTGGAGAGAGAAATAACAGACTGTTCAGAGAAAAATTCAAGCATCCTTCTTATATTATACTGGACTGTATCAAATGTTAATGAATGGCATTTTAGAGTGGCAGGGTCCTATATCCAGCAATCCTCTATTTCTGTTTTATTCAGACGAGGAGGCTGGGCTAAGCTCATTTTGTAGGCCTTTCAGGCTGTTTTCTTTTTTGGGGTGTCATGGGTTTCCTCCTTTTCATCGAGGCACAACCATCTTGGTAGATGGCCTTCTTTTTATTTTGCTCTTTTTATAGGTTGCAGCCTGTGCACTCTTTTGTTTTCTTAATGAATTTGTGGTCTCCAGGCCACCTTCCAAAATAAATAAATAAATAAATCAACCAACCAAGGAATATAGCACAGCTTGTCATCAAAATGTACTCCCAACAGACTGCGACATAGTGAAAGCAAACTCTGCTAACCCGTCAGCACTGCTACTGCCAACTAATTGGTTGAGAAATTGGTGTGCTTGCATGATTTCTAAGGCAATGGCCACATTGATCCGATGACCACATCCATAATATGGATACACATTGAGCAACTATATAATGTCCAATGGAGAGAAGCTCTGGGGTTTTGGGGTGGGACGTCATGGCTGGCGGGGCGGGGCGCCCTCCGGCGTTCGTCTTCGAGGTGAACAGCATCCCCCTGGGGAGCCGTGGGTGGAGGTAGGGTTCTCTCCCCAATGCTGTGCCGCATTGGTCGGCTGGACGTCTCGCCGGGGGTGCTAGAGAAGGGATCCATCGGGACGGCCTTAAGCCAAAGCCGACCTGCTATAGTTGTCGCCGGAGGGGCCACGTCAGGCAATTCTGTATGCATAGGGTGCTGCCTCCTGCGGGGTTTAGTGGGGGCTCTAGGAATCGTTGGACGTTCGCTGAGGCAGTGAGAAGCAATCTGGCTCCGGGGCCTAAGAGGGCTGTGAGTAAGAGATGGGTGGATGCTGGGGTGTTCCTGCCGAATTCCTTGCAGGGTAGGATCTCCTAGCTTAGGCGATGTTTGTGGGTGACGATGCTGGAAGGGTCGATTGACACTGAGGCGATCAGACGACAGCTGGGGGAAGATACTGGCATCTGCTGGGTGGTGTCGAGGGTGACTGCGTCTGCTTTCCTAGCGGTCGGTCAAGAGGAAGCGATGGTCTCTAGGTTGGTTGAAGCAAGTTTTCTTGCGGCGGGGGGTGTTCTACTTCGTATCCAGCAGTGTTCAGAGGTTAAGGGGACTTTCCCTAATCTGCAGATGAGGAGACTTCGCATCATTTTCGAAGGGATCATGCTACATCTTTGCGATGCTGAGGGCCTCTCTTTCTTAGTCCGGAACTTTGGCCGGGTGGAAGGGGGCTCCTTGGGTTTCACGGTGATGGGTTTGCAAACGAAAGTCGTGGCTATCATTCAAGTGGCCAGCCCAGCAGCGGTGCCCTCTGTCGTCACCATGGACCTCGCCGGAATCAACTTCATCGTGCGACTTTGGGTCTCAGAGGAGCTATCAGTTGCGTTGCCATCTCAGCTAGGGCAACAGGCCTTGCACGAGGAGGAAGACGTACAGTCAGCCCCGGTTTCGACGGGCCTTTCAAATTCGAACTGGGCGGAGCAGAGCACTGTTTCACACCCCGGTTCATCGGCTGGTCCAGTTCGTGTCCTAGCGACTTCGGATCAATACTCACACGGTTCGAGTCAAGCTCTCGGGCCTGCGTCCGATGCCCATGTCTTACTCGTTCGGTCTTCAGAGGGCCTTCTCGAGTCTTCGGGGCCCGCGAAGGATTGTCTTCCCCGCCTGACATCTCCTATGGTTAGGCACCCCATCCACCAGTTGCAGTGCTCGTCATCGCTGGGTCTGCCAAAACCAGCTACCTCTTCAGTGGCTGCCAAGGGACTCTCCGGCTTGTAGTTGCCGTTCTTCCCTGTCGCTTTGCCTTGACGGTCTCCGGGGTGCGCCTTGTCTGCTACAAGGGCCGACAAAGCTAAGCAAGTAATGGATGAGGAGGTGCAGTGCTTGGTTGGGCCGACTAGGGAGTGAAGGCTTGGTGCACCAATAGGGGGAGATGGAGAGCTCATGCTTACTTATCATCTGTCAGACTCCCTGCCTGGGCTCTGGACTCCCAGCGAACCAGGGGTTTCTATGGCTGTGCAACCCTTGGACTCTACTGCAGAGAAGAAGCGTCTGTTGTTGATGGAGGGAACTCTGGCTAGGCCTGGCTGGGGAGCTACTGCAAGCTAAACGCTAGAGGTGATTGCGGAAGACTCGACCTCCTTGCCACCGGTGATGGTCCCTACGCCTTCCTGCTGGGATCAGGGGGGCTAGTGAAGGTGGTCCCCAAGCTTCGAAGGTTCAGGAGAAGGCTCTATCAGAGGAGAAGGATGCCTTCTCGATGTCCCCAGGGGGAGGCATCGATGTGCGACCTCTGGTGGATGCGGTCGCTGCCAGAAGCTTCGTGAGGAGGGAGGTCGTCAGGGAGCTATTGGGAGAGGTTGAGAAGTTTACAAAGGAGCAAGTGAGGGAGGTGGCCGATAATGTCGATATCTATTGTGGTGGCGCAGAGAAGGATGTGCGGAGTGCTTTTTTTGGTATTAAGAAGAGGTGGTGGGCGAGTATTCTGCAGGCAAAGAGGGCACTGTAGAGAGGGAAGAGGGAAGGGGCTGATGGTGGTAGGGAGGAGAGGGACACCCCGTTGTCTTCATGAGGATTGTCTCATGGAATGTGAGGTGACTTGGGGGTGTGGAGAAGAAGAGGGTGGTGAGGGAGTTGATTAGGAGATGTAAGATCGATATTCTTTGTATCCAGAAGACCAAGTGTGAAGATGGTGGGGATTTGCTCTTGGGGGAGATCGGAGGGGCTAGACTCACCAAGGGGTTGCTTCCCCGACGATGGGCAGGTCAGGGGGGATCGTGATCCTATGGAATCCTTATGAGATGGAGGACATGGTGCCAGATAGATAGATTAGTAGGTGGGCCATTACCTTACACTTTCATAATATAAGGGATGGTTTCGCCTGGGACTTCACTAGAGTGTATAAACCTCAAGGCAAGGAGGAGAAGCAGATCTAGTGGGATGACCTAGTTCGCCACCATCTTTCTTCTAGTTGGCCGTGGTGCGTTGGGGGGATTTCAATGCGGTGACTGCTCCGTGGGAGAGGACATGTGATAGTATATATACTGGGGAGATGGAGGACTTCATTGATTTCATTGAGGAGGCTGCATTGGTGGACATTAGGATGGCTCATAGACAATATACTTGATCTAATCTGCGGGCTAATGCTTCTTGCTCTAGGTTGGACAGGTTCCTGGCCTCTGTTAATTGAGAGGATCACCATCCTCATGTGCAGGTGCTTCCTTTGGCTAGATCGACTTTTGATCACAAACCTCTTCTCTTGAAGACTAGCTGCTTGTAGGATAGGATATACACTTCCAGACTTGAGAAATTTTGGTTCAGATAGCTTGACTTTATGGACACTGTCAGGAGTGCTTGGGCTGTACAAGTTGGTGGTAGATCTGCTATAGCAACCTTGGTTAGAAAGCTGAAGCATACTGCTCAAGTTCTTAAGACATAGGGGGCTGAGAAAACCATACCAAGTACGGCAGCAAAGGACATAATCTTACAACAGCTTAAGGGTCATGATTACTTGAAGGAGGCAAGCTTGATGGATGCAGAGGTCAGGAGACTCAAGGACTCCCTGAGAGAGCAGTTTGATGAGATCCTCTCTAGGAAGGAAATATATTGGAGATGGAGATCTAGGACAAATGAATCTAAGAAGGTGACAAAAACACTGCTTATTTTCAGCATATTGCTTCTGGGAGGCAGAGAGTAAATACTGTTACTTGCATTAAGGTGGGGGACCTCACCTTCTCTTCAGAGGAGGTTATCAGGGGTTAGGCGCAGGATTTCTATTCCACACTATTTTTAGAGCATGACCATTGGAGGTCAAGGATAACAGGTAATCTATTGCCCCATCTCTCTTATGAGGAGAGGGATGTCATCTCTCAGAGTTTCTCAGAGCAAGAGATCCACTAGGTTGTGTTCTCACTTGTAGGTGATAGGGTCGAATGGCTTCCCGTTGACCTTCTTTCAAAAGTGCTGGGAGGTCATTAGAGCGGCACTTGTGGCTGCTGTGAGAGAGTTCCAAGAGGGGAGGGCTCACTTGGGGAGGATCAATAAAACCTTCCTAGTGCTCATCCCTAAGAAGCAGGGAGCCCAAAAATTCTAAGACTTCAGGCCTATTAGTTTGTTGAATCAATGGGACGTACAAGATCATCACTAAGCTGCTGGTAAGGAGGCTGGTCAGTGTTATGGATAAGTTGATTAGCAAGTCCCAAGGAGCTTTCATTTGGATCAGAATTCATGTTGGAGATGTGACAAAATTTTACTGCTGGCTGTCGACCTAACGCAAACCCTCCTCTTTTCTAATCCGAATGGAATGACAAGTGAGCAAGGGCTAGCTAGGGCGTTCCCCGTAAGCGACGCGCCGCAATGGCGCCCGATTGCGGTGTCAAATAGGCAAGGGTTCTCGTGTGGGGTTGGACGCACACGGGTAAAGAAGCAAGTCCAAAAATATAGGATCCGTCCAGCTACTTGGAATATAGGAACTTTAACGGGTAAGGGCTTAGAATTAGTTAAGCTAATGAAGGACAGGAGGGTTAACATAGCTTGCCTACAAGAAACTAGGTGGAAAGGACATAAAGCTAAAGACATTGATGGATATAAAATTTGGTATACGGGTAATAATAACTCTAGAAATGGTGTTGCTATAATAATAGATAAAAACTTAAAAGACAGAGTTGTGGAAGTAAATAGATTGGGGGATAGACTAATGGTAATTAAACTTATCTTAGGTGAGGATATTTTGAATATAATTAGTGCATATGCACCTCAAGTAGGATTAGAAGAGAACATTAAAAAGTAATTTTGGGAGGCTATTGATAGTTTGATCCAAAATATCCCTAGTGAAGAGAATCTTTATTGGAGGGGATCTTAATGGTCATGTGGGTATAGATAATAGAGGCTATGAGAGGATTCATGGAGGGCTTAGTTTTGACAATAGAAATGATATGGGTAACACTATTCTTGATTTTGCTATGGCCTATGATCTAGCAATTATTAACACCTTTTTTAAGAAGCGGGACGAACACTTAATAACATATAAGAGTGGAACACATATAAGTCAAATTGACTATTTTCTCATTAGGAAGGTCGATAGAGTTTTATGTAAAGATTGCAAAGTTATTCCTGGTGAGAGTCTAGCCCCTCAACATAGGTTGTTAGTAATGGATGTCACTATCCCTAAATTCAAAAGAAAGATCATTATAAATAATTATTCCAAGATTAAATGGTGGAATTTAAAAGGTAAAAGTTTAGAAACTTTTAAAAATCATCTATTAAAGAAAAATATTTAAAATTTAGAACAAGAAACTAATGTAATGTGGAATAATGTTACAAATTGTATAACGAGGGTTGCAAAACAACTCTTAGGCGAATCCAAAGGTAAAAAGAATTTAGAAAAAGCGACTTGGTGGTGGAGTGAGAAAATCCAAAATACCATTAGAGTAAAAAAGGAATGCTTTAAAGTTTGGCAAACTAACAAAAATGCTCAAACCCTAGAAGCCTATAAAATCGCTAAAAAGAGAGCTAAGAAAATAGTTAGCGAAGCTAAATCAAAGGCATTTGAAGATTTATATAATAAATTAGGAACCCGAGAGGGTGAAGAGGACATATTTAAACTTGCTAAATTAAGAGAAAGGAAAACTAGAGATTTAGATCATGTTCGGTGCATTAAAGGTGAAGATCAAAGGGTTTTAACTAAGGATCTTAAAATTAAAGGGAGGTGGCATAGCTATTTTCAGAAGTTACTTAATGGAGATTCCGTCAAGGATTTATCTTTAGAAGGTACCCAAGAGTCCACAATATTTGATAAATATCAATATTTCAGGCGTATTAAGATGTCAGAAGTGGAGGATGCTTTAAGAAAAATGAAAGTGGGCAAGGCCTTAGGACTAGATGGCTTACCTATTGAAGTATGGAAAGGCCTAGGAGATATTGGTATTCGGTGGCTAACTAAATTTTTTAATAAAATTTTAAAGGAACGGAGAATGCCAGAAGTTTGGAGAAAAAGTGTTGTAGTTCCTTTCTATAAAAACAAAGGAGATATTCAAAGTTGTAATAATTATCGTGGAATTAAGCTTATGAGTCATACTATGAAACTTTAGGAAAGAGTAATTGAAAAACGCCTCCGTTGTATGACTACTGTATCGGAAAATCAGTTTGGTTTTATGCCAAATAGATCTACTACAGAAGCTATTTTCTTACTACGGCAGCTAATGGAGAAGTATAGAGAGATGAGAAAAGATTTGTATATAATTTTTCTTGATTTAGAGAAGGCGTACGATCGAGTACCGAGAGAATTGATTTGGTGGACATTAAGAAAGAAAGGAATCTCTTAAGGATATGTTGATTTGATTAAGGATATGTACGGCGGTGCTATTACTAGTGTTCGAACTATTGCTGGGGAGACTGGTGAATTTCCCGTTACTATAGATTTGCATCAAGGTTCTGCACTAAGTCCGTATCTCTTTGCCTTAGTTATGGATGAAGTAACTAAACAATTGCATGAGGATATCCCTTGGTGTATGCTATTTGCAGATGATATTGTTTTAATTGATGAAAGTATTGATGCTATAAATGCTAAGTTAGAGCGTTGAAGACTTGCCTTGGAGTCTAAAGGTTTTAAAATTAGTAGGAGTAAGTCAGAGTTTATGCACTGTAATTTTAGTAATGGGAGAGTGGTTCAGGAAGACATGGTTCTAATTGATGGACATAACATTCCGAAGAGTAGTAGCTTTCGATACTTAGGGTCTATCATACAAGAGAATGGGGAGATTTATGATGATGTTACACATAGGATTAAGGCAGGTTAGTTAAGATGGAGAAGTGCATCAGGTGTCCTTTGTGATCGTCGTATGCCTGTGAAACTCAAAGGGAGGTTTTATAGAACGGCTGTGAGACCTGCTTTGTTATATGGTACCGAGTGTTGGGCAGTACGAAAGGAACACATCCACAAAATGTGTGTAGCAGAGATGAGGATGTTGAGATGGATGTGTGGCAAGACTAAGAAAGACAAGATTAGGAATGAGCGCATCCGTAAGGACTTAGGGATAGCTCCAATTGATAGTAAAATGAGAGAAAATAGACTCAGGTGGTTTGGACATGTGTTTCGTCGCCCTAACTCAGCGTCGGTTAAAAGATGTGACCAAATCTTAGTGGATGCTAGTAAAAGAGCTCGAGGAAGGCCTAAAATGAGATGGTGCGATGTTATTAGGAAGGACATTAGTTCCTTGAGTTTAAATATGAATATTGCACTTGATAGAAATCTTTGGCGGAACATGATTCATGTAGCCGACCCCAATTAATTGGGATAAGGCTCTGATGATAATGATGATGATGAAGGAGCTTTCATTATGGGAAGACATATTCAGTATGACTTCTTGGTGGCCCATGAGTGCTTGTTTGTCATGAAGACTCAGAGGAAAAAAGGGGTTGGGCTGAAACTAGACTTTGAGAAGACTTATGATAAGGTTAATTGGCAGTGCTTGTTTGATGTGTCAAACAAAATGGGCTTTGGAGAGAAATGGATTGGATGGATCATAGTGTGCATTTCCTCAGCTTCCTTCTATGTTCTTGTCAATGGGAAGTCATCCCCCTTCTTCTACAATGGCAAGGGGCTCCGACAGGGAGATCCTATGTCCCCCCTACTCTGTGTTGATGACCCATGTTCCGCGTAGGGTGCGGCTGAGAGCAAAAAGTTCTGGTTTAATCAAGGGGTTTCAAGCTAGTAGAGGAGGTCTGTCAGTTTCTCACTTGCAGTATGCAGATGACACCATACTATTCTTGGTAGAGGATGAGCAGCAATTTTTTGTGGCTAAGCTTTTACTGGTTCTGTTGGAGGTCACTGGTCTCAAAGTCAACTTCCAGAAGAGCACGCTGGTGGGAGTCAACATGGAGAAGTGGCCTCTTCAGAGGGCAGCTTGCATCATGGGTTGTCAGATAGGGAGCCTTTCCTATCTCTTATCTCGGTCTCCCGTTGTCTCCTAACGCTCTTCATTGTGTAGACTGACTTCCTGTTGTTCATAGATTTGAGTCCAGACTAGCTAGCTGGAAGGCTAGATTGTTGTCATATGGAGGTAGATTGGTTTATGCAGATCAATTTTAGACAACCTTCCTATTTACTTCCTCTTCATGATCCAGATTCCGAAAACTGTGGCTAAGAAGATTGAGTCTATTCAAAGCAGATTCTTTGGCATGGCAGTGGAGGAAGATGTAGAGGTTGGGATAATATTGCATGGGGGAGAGTGGCAACTAGTAGGGAACAGGGTGGCCTGGGGATCAAGAACATTAGGAATTTCAATTTGGCTCTCTTGTGCAAGTGGCTATGGAGGTTGGGGGCTAGAAAGGATGGGGTTTGGGCGCATGTTATCAGGCAAAGGTATTTCAGCAGTAGAGTCTGAGATTTGGTACCGACGTCTCAGTACAAGACTTCTCCCCTCTGGCATGACATCATGACTTGCAGGGATGTTATCGTTTCCAGCATCCGAGTCTGACTTGAAAAAGACGACAAGTGCCTTTTTTGGAAGAACATGTGATGTGGCAACTTCTCCTTGCAAGACTCTTTTCCCAACCTCTTTGCAGTGTCAGTGGATCCGTCGAGGTTGGTTTCTCAGGTGTTTGACTCTCAGCTCCCCGGCGGCATCTGGGTGCCCACTTTCAGGAGGGACCTCAGTTCTGAGGAGATGGTTCAGCTCCAGCACCTCCTCTCCTTCCTTCTAGGCTTCCATCCTCAGACTGAAAGAGAGGATGAGTGGTCTTGGAGGTGGAGTAGGGAGGGGACCTTCTTGGTTCGCTCTGCCTATGACATTATTTCAGATGGAGGGGTTCGTCATAGCCTCACCCCTCAGGTGTGAAAGCCGAAGAGTCCGTTGAAGGTAAAGTTCCTAATTTGGAGGATTTCCCAGGGGAGGCTTCCTACGCGGGACAAACTGCTTCGGTTTCTCCTGGTGTCCCGTCGACTTGTTGCTTCTATGGAGAGGACGAGACTCTGAACCACTTGTTTGTAGGTTGTCCCTACTCATAGGGGGTGTCGGGGGAGCTTGCTAACCCACTATGTTTTCAGCCGGCAAAGGGAGGTGCACCTCCTGATTCAGAGGTAGGGCAGAGATTGACTTCTTAGAGGAGACAACCATATGGTGGTTGATTCTTCATGCTACTCTGTGGACGTTGTGGGAGAAGCAGAACAATAAGGTTTCCAGGAGGGAGACTAGAGCAAAGGAAGCTATTGTGTCCTTTGTCTGTATTAGAGAGAGAGAATGGGCTGAGCTTTTTTGCAATGTCAATTCCCGAAACTCCTCTCTTTTTTGTTGGGGGGTTAGAGTGCCACACTATCTTGGTGTGAACCTTTTTGTACAGGGAGTTTTTGCTGTTGGGTATTTTTGGCCGTACATTCCTTTTTATATTTAATACAATAGTGGTACTACCCACTTTCAAAAAAACAACTGTATAATGTCCAACAGCATGCCACTGGAGTATGGGCAAGGGATCATCTCCAGCATGTGATCATGGTAATCCTTAACTTGTAAAAATTGAACTAAAATAAAGATCAGATCCAGTATGGGTATTCTATCCAATTGTCACAAACGCAAAAAAAAATAAGTAAATTATGCTCAGAAATGAGCAAAACGACTACCTACACCAGTTGTCTATAAACCCTAAAATAGCCACGGGCAGCTAACTGAAAGAACCCGATCACGAAAACATCTGAGTAGAATCAATCACAAATATATTATCATGCACTAACAGCCCCTCCCCCCCAACCCCATCCTCCCAAGAAAAGCAAGTTTTAAAATGATTTACACATACCCAAAACCTGGGAAATAAATACCCTGGCATACAGAGAATCCCTAAAAATCGAACTTCATCAGTTTAGTGTAGCACCGGAAACTTTGCAGCGCCATCCATCTGTGACCAATTTCCCAATACCCAGGAAGGCGACTCACCAGCAAGTAGCGTCCCCCGGCGATTAAAAGCGATGCACTTCATGTTCCCATGCTGCAGATACTCTTCTACTACCTCCGGGAAATCCCCCTGCAGCGGATCTTCACACCCAGGCGGAAACCCACGAAAACGGGGGCAGAAACAACCGTCAGAACCATCCTCACGAAGCCAACAGCAGCAACACATACAAATTGCAAATGATGGAGCGAGAAGGTGGGTAAACGGGGGCGTACCGATGATGGGGACGTTCATGGTGTCCGGCCCAGCTCCAGGGCTAGGGAAAACAACTAATTCGAAGAACAATAGGAGGAAGGAGGGGGAATAATTAGGGTTCTTGCACTGGGCCGCGCATTTCCGGCAGCGGTAAGGAAGGAGACGACCGCCCTTGACGCTCTCTCGCGCGCAAAGGCGGGCTTTTTTTTTAAAGGGAGGGAGAAGAGCGTCTTCTGACGGCTCTGCTCGGAGGCGGCACAGATAAGCTTGTTGGAAACAAAAACCTTTTTTTTCCGGCGGGAGGTGTGGGAGATTAATTGTAAAACAACCCATGTAAATATGTAATTGCAAAATTGCCCCTCTTAAACATTATTTGTCGTAAGCTTGTTTTAAATTACAATACTTACAAAAATATCTTTAACATCACCGACGGTTAGCATTCTATTAAAATCTCTTATTTAATCTTAATTAACATTTTAACTATATTTAAAAAAGACTCAAACTATCTTTAACCTCTCCTAAACATTTTCTCTCCCCGGCACCTGTCTATCTCTTTATCTTTGTCCACCTTTCTCTTTTTGGCACAATGCGCTGGTTAAAATAACACTTGTTGTGGAGGTATTTTGGTCTATATTTTTTATTATACAGATGGAAACAAAATATTATTTTAAAACGGAAATTAATCTCAGATGTTTTTATTTTTACAAATTTGCAACTTAGTAAGGTTATTAAAAATAATATCAAAACAAGAGACGTAATTCTAGAAGAGAGTTTTTTTTGCAATAACCTTTTTTTTATAGCAACGAGAATCAGGTTATTGACTTTTTCATGTAAAATTATAAATTAATACTAATTAGTACAACACATTGGAGACTTAGAATGGGAGGATCATAAATCTTTGTAATATTGATTTTAAATTTTCTTTTTTTCACATACCCTCTTGTTATAGAATAGATTGTAGAATTAATTGTTACTCTTAATGAATGTCTTTGCTTATATGATTATTGTGTGAAAAATAAATTTATGGTTGCACTTTGAGTTAAATGTCGGGTCTCTCTGTTAAATTATCGTATATGATATATTCGGTTCATTTTTTAGTTAATTATTGAACTGCACCTCTTAAGAGAGGGAAAAGAGAAGGTGATAGACGATTGACCAGAAACTTATTTTGGTTATGTAAAACTGGTTAAAGGTCCACTCAAATATAATGTTGAAGCTAATTTTACTCGGTAAAGATATAAAAGCAAATGCATTTGTAGGGCTGGTATTTCTATAATTTTTCTACAATGTGTGAATGTGTGTGTTTTTGTGTGTGTGTGTGAGAGAGAGAGAGAGACCAGTAACTTCTAGATTCAAAATTTTGCCAGCACCTGAGTCCAGATGTCAACCGAAGAGCAGCAGGTATGTCAACCCATCAGTTTCTAGCATTTTCATTGCAACACAAGCCAGACCATGCCCCATCATATGAATGTTCTTCCTGAATTGCTCATGTACATTATTCCAAGACTAAACCATATGCAAAGATAGCTTATGTAAGAGTCTCAACTACTGTCAACACAGAACTGGTGGTTGAACCCCCTTCTTAAGTGAATGTCTAATTTGATAGTTTTTGATGATGACCAAACACTTTGTGTATATATATATCATCTTTGAAGTGTTCTAGCATATAGTCTTAAAAAGCTCAAACATTCTATTGAGATCTTGGAGCTAAGGAGGTTAAAAAATAATCTCAACGGGTAAGCTTCTTCAACTCAAATTACAATGTTACATCTAATTCACAAGTTATGTCTTGACAGGGTAAAGAACGTGCATAAGTGCTCATGGACGGTCGGTGAGATCCACTTTAACTTATTGGCCCTTGATCTTGTGTTTTGATGTTCATCTTTTTTGATCTCAAGGGTCAAATTGGTTTGGGTCTTATCTAAGCTTAATTGTAATGGGTTTCTCTTATTCATGTCCTAGCACATTCCCTTTGATGGCTTAAAACCAACCTTGGAACCCCTTGGCTTGTTCTTGGACTTAGTGGCCTTTTAATCAACCTTTTGGAAGCTCTGGAACAAGGGTCGACCCATTGGGTCTACCCCTATGCTCTGTAATCCTGAAACAGAATCAGTTACTGAAAGGGTCGACCCATTGGGTCGACCCCCAGCCACAAGGGTCGACCCCTGCTAGCATTTTTTTTACACCCGGCGAGTTCCTTCATCACATCTGCAAGGGTCGACCCCAATGGTGCCCCTGCTCACGTTTTCTTAAATACCAGCACCGGATAGCCCGAGGGTCGACCCCAAGGGTCGACCCATTGACCCAGAGCCCTTTTAAACCCTAAAATTCCTCACGAGGGTCGACCCCAAGGGTCGACCCTTTCAATCTCGAACCCGAGCCGTGATTTTTGACTTGCGTGCGCATGCACCAAAAGTCATACCAATCAAACATAATCTCCCTAAATCGTTCCAGGAATTGTGGATCTGGTCTCTAAGATATCTTTGAACGTTCCAAACTCTTTATATACATCTTATTGGGGTATGAAACCCTAAGGAGAGAGAGGCATCTAAAGTTGTGTTATTTTTCTAACCCTTGTGAGTGCAAGTTCGCAGTAGCAGCTCCAGGGGCTTCTTCCACCTTGTTCTAAGCCTGAAAGTGAAGGGAAGAAGCTTGAATCAAGTCTCCATATCATCCCCAACAACAAGCTGCGTGGGTTGTCAAAGCTGTAACCTCATTTGTACGACAAAGGTTCATTCTTCCTCAAGGATTGATCTTCCTCCTGCAGAAGCATTCAATTACATTCAAGGAAGTGAAAGGGGGAGCTTCAACCAGAATAAATCATTCTTCACTCCTTACTCTCAAATTTACTTTGTGTCTACTTGAGCATTTGATGTAAAACTTGATTCAGTTCTGTGTGTGGGTTGTTCGTGTTCGGAAACACGAACGTGTGTGTGTGTGTGTGTTTGTGGTAGCCCAGATCGGGTGCCGCGTATGTGTGTTTGCTTTTCTACACAGCGTGTGTGTGTGGCTTACTTCATAGTGAAGTATTGATCCTCACAAGTGAGGGGTGGACGTAGGGGACACGGCAGTGTATCCGAACCACCTAAAAATTCCATATGTCACTTGTGGTTTGTTCTTCCGCATCCATAGTCGAGTGTGCTTCACGGTGATTTGAGAGTACACAAATTCCTTTGTCAAACACCTACCATAATCCACACGCATTCACAAGTGTATCCATGTTCGGGTGAGATCTAGTGCTTATATGTTTACTTATCATTGTTTTCCTTGGAAGAAATTTTAATTGGCCAATCAATTCACCCCTCCCCTCTTGATTGTCGCCTTTCGGGACTCAACAATTGGTATCAGAGCCTTGGTCTCTGTTTCACTCGACCACACGGTCGTAGAGTAGATCTCTCCTTATGGCAAACAAGGGGATGATGCCCGAAGGGCATTCGATCCAGAGACCCCCGTTCTTTGATGGATCAAATTACCCTTATTGGAAGAACAGAATATATGTTTTTCTACGAGCCCAAGACTATGATGTGTGGCGCGTCATAAGCAAGGATCCATATACTCTGTCTCAAAATGAGGATGAGTGGGATGATGAGGATATAAAGAAATGTTCAGCAAATTTTAAAGCCATGAATATAATACAATGTGCCATTCATCCTAATGAATACTCATGTATTTCCATGTGTTCTTCCGCGCAGGAGATGTGGAACAAGCTGCGGTTGATCTATGAAGGAACATCGAAAGTAAAGGAAACCAAGGCGAATCTGCTAGTCCGGGATAATGAGTTATTTATGATGAAACCAGAAGATTCCATTTCTGATATGTTTGCAAGATTGACAGAAATCACGAATGGATTAAAGGGTCTTGGTAAAGAGTATTCCGACAAGGAACTCGTCAGAAAGGTACTGAGATCCTTGTCATCACAATGGCACACAAAGGCCACTGTAATCGAGGACTCAAAGGATCTCAACACTTTGAAATTGGACGAGCTAATTGGCTCCTTGATGACATATGAAATCAACATCAAGGGGAGCGAGGAGGACCATAAAAAGAAGAAGGTAGTCACACCTTTGGTTCTAAAAGTGAATCCACAAGATTCAGAGGGCGGTGACAATGATTCAATCGGCAACACTGAAGATGAAGAGCTGGTTGCCATGATTACAAGAAGGGCAAGAAGGTTCGTCAAAAGGACCAGAAATTTCAGTGGTCAATTCAGAAAGGGACCAAGAAGGCAAGGTCCGAACAGAGGAGAAAGTAGCAAGAAAGAAGAAGTGATATGCTACGAATGCAAGAAACCCGGTCACATGCGGGGTGAGTGCCTTGATCTGATGAAGAAGCTGAAGAAAGGAAAATTCAAGAAGCCCAAGGCCATGGTGGCCACTTGGAGCGATGAAGATGAGGAAGAGTCCGGGAATGAAGATGGACTAGATGAGCTGGTCCAAAACCTATGCTTCATGGCCAATGACGACGATGGAAATGAGGTACATTCTGAAACTGAAACTCTTACTTGTGAACAATGGCAAATTGCATATGAGACGTTATATGAAAAATGTAAAAAATTCAGATATGAAAATAAACATTTGAAAAAGAAAATTGAACATCTAGTGCATGCTGAAAACTCATGTGAAAATTATCATGTGTTGAAATCGGAAACTGAGAAATTGATAAATGAGAAAGAAATTCTTGTGTCAAAAAATGAATTACTTGAAGAAGAGATTTCATGCATGAGAGAGGAGCAATTCACACTAAGTTAAATGCATGATGATTTGAAAAATAATCTGGAACAAGAAAAGCTTGAAAGCATGGCATGCAATCAAGCAAAAGAAAAGGCCGAAAATCAAGTCCACTCTCTAATGCATGAAAACCATGAGTTGAAGGATGCTATTGCCATTTTTAAAAAGGGGAAAACTTTACAATCTGAAACACATTCAACTCACATGCCTCCCAGAAGTTCATCTCCATCCACGTCAAAAACACATGTGCATAATTCATTCTTGAATAAAGGAAGGAGAAGAAACAAGGACAGAGCCATTACATGCTTTTATTGTGGAAGGTTAGGCCATGATATGTATGATTGCAGATGTAATATCCCGGACCTTTCGGATCCCTCTTCGTGGGTCCCGGATCTTATCTTCGGAGTGTCTGGCTCCGTTGTGTCTGAAATTTCGTTTCGGTCATTCTTCGTATTCGGATCGGCGCGATCCGGAGTTGTTTTGGAGGCCCGGAGGCGTTCCGCGGCTTTTCCGCGTGTGTTTTCCGATTTCCGGTGTGTGTTTCGGCTTTTTCTTCGGAAGCTCGTTGCGGGTGGACCGGGCCGTTCACCTGGGCACGAGTGGTACCGTTGCGATCGGTGCGTTCCGAGAATCCCGAAAATGTACTTTTTAATTTTTCGGTTTTTTTTCCAAAAAATCGAATTTTCTATATATTCCCATTTTCTTTTCTTTTCTTTTCTTTTTCTTCTTTTCTCTTTTCTTCTTCTTCCTTCCTCTCTCTCTCTCACGCGACCGTGGCCGCCTCTCTCTCTCCTTCTCTCCCGTTCGACCGTGCCGACCCCCGCTGTAGATATATATTTCTCCTCTCCTCACTCGGTGGACGATATGTTATGAATAAAGCGATAATATCGCGAGTAAAACAAACGAAACGCAGTGAGAGGAGGGAGAAGAACAGAGAGTGACCGTGATCACCAAAGCGCAGCACGTGACTAGCGTACCGTACTTTGGAAAGGAAGGGGAGACACTCGCCTTGATGCAGCACTGGGAGGAGGCGCGGTCGATGCGGAACCGCCTTAAAGACACACGGTCCTACGATAGGCCGTCTAAGAGTGCTACCGAACGCGTGGGAAGAAGAACTCCTGGAAGATGGGCGGCTCGAAGTGAACCGCAGAAGGAGGAAGGGCGGTGCAGAGGATGCCGCTCGTATCCTTGAACGGGCCTAAAGGAACCGCGCCAGACCACCACGCCAAGAGTTGCAAAAGGGTTCACCTCCACCCTCTCCAGCCGGCCAGAGAGGATGGGCCTCGTGCTGATGAAGTGCTGACCTGCAAAACAGTGTGAAGATAAAGAAGATATACCCAGATTAAAACTAAATGACGTAGTACGCGTTCATGTAAGAAGAATGAAGCATAAACAAATGGAAAGGGGGATACCATGGGGGTTTTAAGCCCCTAGGGTGACAAAAACGTGGGTGGGTGTGTGCATGATAATGAGAAGAAAGGGGAACGTAGGGAGAAAACGATGCATGCAATAGATGACGAAGAAATCGAAAAACGACGCTACGGCTCGACACACAGACTACTCCCTCATGAACCGGAGGCTCGTAAGGACGTAGAGAGCCTCCCTCCTTGGTGCTAGGTCGTTCGGAAATGCGGCAGGGCTTCGCCGTCGACCAGAATCTTCCCCCCCCCCCCCCTTTCGATGTCTGGCCACTAGGGTCTATTTATAGAGCCTAGAAAGCCAACCCCGAAACTAAGGGTTTAGAGGTATTTTCAGGTCAAATTTGCAAGAGATAATTCGTAGATAATATCATTATCTACCATCCAGATAAAACGTCATCAAAAATGGTTAATTATCCACGGAGAATGTTGTGTAGTGGATAGCGGATCTAGAGGGGAGGGGTGAATAGATCAGCCCCACTTTTCGCAATGTGGCCCTCTATATAGCTAGTTGAAATGAATTGCAGCGGAATAGAAACTAGCTTCCAAGTGCGTTATGATTTGCTTAGCAAGATAAGCAAGATATATAACAATTCGATCCTAAGCATGCACCTAGAACGAATCAATCACACAAGCAAACCACACTAGACAAGATTTTAAGGTGGTTCGGACTGAATCCTCAGCCCTACGTCCACCCCTCACCAAAACCCGGTGAGACTTCACTTGTGCAGCGCACAGAACCGCAAATCGGAAACCACCGATTGCCTTCCTACTCACCACCTGGTAGGGATGTCAACCGCAAATTGGAACACCCTCCAATTGCCTTCCTACTAACCACCGATAGGGATGAATCACACTTTCAATGTTTAAACAGTAATGAAAATGAAACAAATGTGAATGAACTAAAACAAGAGATTGAGTTGTGAGTGAAAATGAATTGGCCCTTGTATGAAATGTTGATCAGCAACAATGCTCCTCTTGGCTTCAACTCAATCTTCTTGATTCACCCTTGATTGGATGAATGTTCTTCACGGAGTACTGTTCATGTGAACAGTACCTCTTCCTTCAATTCTTCTCTCTTGATCTTCTCTTTAAATTTCTTTGAATGAATGAAGGAGATGATGAAGCTACCTTGAATCTTGATTGCTTCTTTAGCTTCTAGGAGTTTGAATACTTGAAATATCACCTTGAATGAGGTGGAAAGAACTTGAATGGATGCATATGATTTCCTTTGAATAACTTGAATCAAACCAGCTTCCTTGGATTACTTTGATAGCCTTGCTTTGATGTAATCTTCCTTGAGGTTTGTTGGCTTTGATTTGAGCTTGATTCCCCTTTGATTGGATGAAGAACACCTTCACGAACTACTGTTCACGTGAACAGTAGCTCGTCTCCAAGCTCTCTTGTAGCCACCCTAGATCTCACAAGAAGCCCCTTGAAGCATTAGGGTTTCTAACCCTCTTACAAGAGTTTTATAGACCTTGAATGGTCTATGGACACCCCCTAGACCAGATCCACAATTTGTGGGGGATTAGGTGTCTTTAGGATTAAACAAATCAATGTTGAATGGCCATTTTCGAAGTTGGAAACAAAGTCAACAATTGATGGCTCGGGGCTGGCGGTCGATCGGAATTCATGGGGCAGTCGACCGGAATCTGTAAAATCTCCAACTTGTCAGTTCTGGGAAAACCGGTCGACCGGAAAAGTAGGGGCGGTCGACCGAAATCTGTAATTCCTAGAGTGTTTCGTTTCTGGAAGAACCGGTCGACCGGAAAGGCAGGGGCGGTCGACCGAAACCTGTAAAACGTGGAATTCTTAGGCTCTGGCAAATCTGGTCGACCGGCCAAGGTGTGTAGGTCGACCGGAAACACCTATACCTGCAAAAATGAAGTGTTAGACCAATGAAACATGTTCATAAGTCAAGATATTCATGTCCTCATCAATTTCATGTATTTTGGGATTGAAATCAACATAGAATATGCTTTGAGTATTTCTAAATTTTGTTCCGGGGGCTCCGCCCCTGGAAACCCCCACAAGGGGTGCTGCCCCCTTGACCCCCGCGACCTGACCGGGCAGGTCGATCCCCGCGACCTGACCGCGCAGGTCGATCCGCGTGCGAGGGCGCAACATTCAGCGTTCACGTTCACCATTTCCACTTGATTCCTTGTCCATCCATTGGCGCACCTGTCATGAACAAAAACATCACGTATGTCAATCACATGAAAGTGAAAAACATCAATGACTAATAGTGTTTAGCCATTATCAAAACCAAGAATACATTAGAACTCATATGACCATAGAATGATGTCGAATGACCCAAGTGACCATATGAACTCAAGTGACCATAGGGGCACAACAGAGAAATCATCAAAACAAACTGGGGATAAAGCCATGAATAAAAGAGACAAAAGTATGTTAAAAAGCCTCATCCGACATGATGAGCGGTCTTACGATAGACCGCGCATCATATAGGCGGTCTTGTTCAGACCGTCTAAGCTGTCGGTGGAATTTCGAAAAAATCATAAAATCAACGCAATTATCTCTCTAACAGGCCGAAACGCCCGCCGTTGGACCCTCAAAGATGAACAATTCTAATGAAACCGTTCTAGTGTAGAGCGGCCAATAGACAACCGTTTCACCCTATTGGTGATAATTCGGATAATTGGATAATTATCTGAGAAGATGGGCGTGCGTAGGACTCTGAGGTATAGGCGGTTGTAATAAGCCCGTCCATTGGTTTGAACGGTCCTAATAGAGCCGCACCACAGTCTGCCGGTGAATATTCAGAAAAGGCCTCAGAAATTAACAAAATGTATGAACGGTCCATATTCAACCGCTCATCTTTTGAACGGCTGAGGTTGGGCCGTTTATGCTATGAAACGTTCAATTGACCAAAACCAAGGCCCATTAAGCCCTGAATCGCCACGGACTTCACCAAGGAGGGAGACGACCCATAAAATGAGCCCAAGACGTGCCACAAAAAATGGCCCAATGAATGATGGACAACTCGAGGCATCAACTAATGGGAGTAAGAGAAACGACTCAAATTATCGGTATAAAACGGGTGTCAACAGATGCCCCTCCTTAACGTCCTCTTTGCAGGGGAGTGAGCGGAGGTGAAGCGGAAGTGACATGGAACATGGAGGTGGAGCGGAAATGCAGCGGAGTGGACCGAAAAAGCGGGCGTTAAGGTAAAACGACACCCGTTTTTACCAACAAGTGATGAGAATCTTCTGGAAAACCTTGAACCGAACGCCGGGAATAGTTAACTGAAAGCGACGCCAAATCTGGAGGAACTAAACTAAATGAAACAAATCGACAAGACCGGCCTCATGGGGGACACAATCCCGCGGTCCAATGAGGGGGCCACAAAAGAAAAAGGCTAAAACTCCAGACGAGGACCTTTCAATCAACCGGACCAAACAAATCGACCAAAGAAAATCTTCGAATTCAGAGTGGAATTCGTTCTTCTTACTCGAGCATTTGAACACACAGCTGACCATTACTGATGGGACATTTCTTAAGCCAATCATGGGGCATGAAAGCTCAAAAGGATGCGTATGATGCATGCTGGGCTAAAACAAAAGGAAATCATTAAAACAAATGCCAAGAAAGATTAAAAATATAAAATATTCGAGAGCAGTATTGCTAAGCTGGGAACGTCAGAGTCAAGATACCGTCCGCAACTATAGCGTGCGGATAGAACCGTCCTTCTCGTGACTTCCCAACTTGACGGCCTATCCGAAGATTAGGTACATGAGCCTGGATCATCATCTTTTTTGTTGAAGGGGAACATCAGATCCTGAGACACGTAGATAACCTGTCGGCTCTCGAAATAATATAATATAATACCATATAGTTAATGCAATAAGGGATTAGGGATAGAAGACCATACCTGACTTACCTGTGCAGGCGAAACGGCGAGACTGGAGGAAATGATGCTGCATAAGATGGTTAAGAAATAATTTTCCAAAGCAACATCACTTTTCATGATTCACATACATCATCCCAGGAAAAACGGCCTTATTGTAACCGTGCAATATTCCAAACGGCTTTATGTTAACCGCGCGTACCTGACCTTTGGACAATTCTTAAGGGGCCGGTTGCCGGGGATGAACGGTCAGGCCAGTACCGTTCACATGAGAACGGCTCCTGCAGAACCGCTCAGGCCTGGAATTTCAACCGACTTAAAGTTAATGGTCACTAGGATCGTACGGTCGCTTAGGAACCGCCCTAAAGGTGGACGGTCTAACGATAGACCGTCCTTCTCTGTAACCTCGAAAACAAGAAACCCCCTCGTCTCCCTCCACCGTAACCGACGGTGGAAGGGACGAAGGGGGGCCAAGAGCCCGCACTCCCCCATTCTTTCACTCTCTCTTCTCAACCTCCCTCCCTCTCTCGATCTCACAGCACTCCCCATGACGAGGACCAAGCATCAAACCGCCCGGCCACCCACCTCCGGTGATGGTTCACTGTCGCCGCCACAACCGCCATCACTGCCACCGTCCGAGGAGGAAGAGTCGCCAAGAGTGACGATGGAGGAGCTCGCCATCGTCGCCGCCGAGGAAGAGGCCCCTGTCGGAGAGGAGGAGATCGCCGAAGAACGACCACTGACGGGGGCGGCCAAGAAGCCCCGTGATCTCGAGGTAGGCCCCCCACCCCAAACCTCTTTTCCTTCCAATTTTTATTAATGAATGTTATTTTAGAACTCTTTTAGGGGGTTAGATGCTTAGGGGTCGGTTAGGGGCCACGATGGTCTTCCCAGCCGGCCGGGGGGGCGTTCACCGTCGTCGGGGACGACGACAGTAGAACGGTTCAACAGAAACCGCACAATATAACAATGCGGTCCATATAGGACCGTCCAAATTCACACGGTTTAGGGAACGCCGTTCAAATTCACACAGCAAACGAACCACCACAAAATAGATATGGTGAGGTTATCACCGTTCAAATAGTAAACGGACCACATCGGTCCGTTCAAACAAGCAGCCAAGACGAAACAATGCTGTCCACATAGGACCGTCCACAATTCACACGGCCGAAGGTGGGCCGCTTCTATTTAGGAAGATAGGAAGACAGACGGTTTGAAAGGGGCCGCTCAATTGTCGAGCGGTCCGTGAATAACCGTCCTTCAAATTAAGGATTGGACCTTGAGAGATTTTATTTAAATGAAACAAAATGCGAAAGCTAAATTACTAATATGAATGAAATGGATAAAATGAATGCAGGGGAAGCGCAGGACCCGCATCTCGTGGCTGCAGGTCCGTGCAGTGTACCTGGCACTGCCGGACTTCCAGAGGGAGCGGCTGACGGCCATGGGGTTTGCCCCCTTCCTGAGCATCGAGGTGTGTCGTTTCGACGCAGCTCTGCTCTATGCCCTGCACGACCGCTGGGATCCAGTGAGTCGGATGTTCCTTTTCCCGTGGAGGCACATGGTCCCGACGTTGGAGGACGTGGCCAGGCTCACTGGCCTACGTGTGCATGGGTCACCGGTCAGCGGGACTACCTTTCCCGACTACCGGGGGATGGCTCGGGAGTTGCTTGGCTTACAGCTGCGGCGCCCCGAGAGGCAGTCGACCCTCCTTCCCCGGGCTGCTCTCCAGGACAGCCTGGGTCTGCGACGAGCGGGAGTTGCGGTCGGGGAGCGGCCGGAGGAGCACTTGGAGCGGCTCGTCGGGCTGGCGAGACCGAGGGTTGCAGCGGGACCGGGACCTGAGGCGGACAGAGTACTACGACGGTTCCTGATGCTGATGTTCGGACGGCTTCTCTTCTCCACGC
The DNA here is from genome assembly GCA_022559845.1 of Amorphophallus konjac. NCBI lineage: Eukaryota > Viridiplantae > Streptophyta > Magnoliopsida > Alismatales > Araceae > Amorphophallus > Amorphophallus konjac. Next base: position 106,472 of record JAHNEJ010001035.1, read on the forward strand.
GGGCGGACGTGATGAGCTGTCGCTTCCTCCCCTTCCTCCAGGAGCTCGAGCACGTGGGTGACTACGCTTGGGGAGCAACGGTCCTCGCCTTCCTCTTCGACACTCTCAGTTCGACGGCACGTCGGACGATGCTTGGGGGCTTCTCCCCCTTACTCCAGGTACGACTTTTATACCCTAGACTCGGTTATGCTATACTACATGCTTGCTAAAATGCTGACACGACCTTGTGATGCAGGTGTGGGCCTACGTACTCCTACGCGGGCTAGGTAGGGGCGAGGAGATCCGTCCTGGGCTCCTACCGATTGCGCGGAGGTGGACAGCACCTCGGGAGATGACAGCCCTGAGACGACAGGTCCGGGAGCTGCAGGAAGATCTGGACACTCTACCGTACACCTCGGTATGCTTCTAAACTCAGACTCCTTAATTAAATGCAATTCTTTCATGATTATGATGCTGATGCAGTTTCCTATGCTTGCAGGTACGGTGGACTCCTTATACGGAGGAGAGCCCGGAGGGCCAGCCGTGGGTGGCCGAGGCCCTGGCCTTTTCTGGCCGGGACGTGTGGCTTCACTGCATGATTGTGGTGGAGCCACTGCACTTCAGGTTGGTGATGAGGACCATCGGGGTCCATCAGTCGGCTGTTGAGTTCCCTGCGCCGGAGAAGGCGGGAGAACGGGTGACGAGGACGACCCGGGGACTCCGCGAGGCGTACGACTGAACCGCAAGGAACGCCGAGCAGGTCGCCGACTGGGCTGCGCGAGGGCGAATGGTGACCGCCCGGGCAGAGAGCGACAGCGCGTACTACACCGCGTACGCACGGCACTATCGGGACCAGGTGTTCCGGGGTGCTCACCGACTGGTACGACTTCTAAACCTGAATTCCTTCTATTATGCTTATGATTCCTATATGATGATGCACTGACACATGGGCTTCTAAATGCAGCTGGACCCTGCGGGACGAGTGGCGGAGTTGCAGGGACTTCTGCACTCTACCATCAGGGAGCGGGATGAGGCCCGACAGGCCCTGGCCTTACTGGTGAGTCTTCTACACCTTACACTCTTTAAATTATTCAATTCTATATGATTATGATTATGCATGTGACTGACCTGGAGTATTTGGATGCAGCGTGCCGAGGGTGCTCAGAGGGTGAGACCAGATGCCCCTTCCTCTTCTACGACCCAGACTCCGGTCGACCGGGCTGCGAGAGATGCGGAGTTCACTCGGATGGTAGCCGGGCCAAGGCGGCCGAGGTGGCGCTTACTGAGAGGGTACGCAATTCTAAACTTCCCTTGCTTATTGTGCTTATGAATGAAATGCTTATGCAACTGCCTAATAATGATATGCAGATGGCCGAGCTGACCCGCCTCCAGACAGAGCTGGAGCAGAGCCGGGTAGTGGCTAGGGAGGAGGTGGCCCGGGTGCCCGAGGAGGCCGCGCGGAGTCGACCGGCAGACGCAGTGGAGACGGCCCTCCTCCGGGCCGAGCTAGAGCGACTACGAGCCGGTGCTACCGAGGCGGACCGTTACCGGGCAGAGGCAGAGCGCTACCGGAGTGAGGCAGAGCAGGCCCGTCTACAGGTTGCCAGGTTGGAGGGCAAGGTGGAGGGTCTGAAGGAGGCGAGTCGGGAGCGCAGCAGGGCGACTGCGAGTGGCAGCCACGGCACCCACGGCTCCGTGAGGAGTTACTTTACTGGTTCCTCCGGCCATCGGAGGAACGAGGAGGAGGAGCGGCGACGGCGACGGCGTGATGAGGCGACCTCAGCGATGCCTCCCCCAAAGAGGCATGAGGGCGGTGGAGATAGCGACGGGGGCCAAGGAGAGGGACATGCTTGACTGTGTACTGGGTCCGTCTTTTGTACATGATGTGATATGATATGATAGTGGTATGCATGTTTTTGTTTTGATTTTTGTTTGTGGGTGACTGTATGTATGCATGAATGAACGTGACTTAGCTTCTAGAGGGGGTGAAGCAAACATGCGAGATTGAAAAGTGCGCCCGACCTGAGAGGGGGACGCACTCGCCGACTTGAGTGAGATGAGTGACGCACACGCCGACTTGAGTGAGACGAGAGACGCACGCCGACTTGAGGCGAGAGACGCACACGCCGACTAAGTGAGACGAGAGACGCACATGCCGACCGAGTGAGACGAGAGACGCACACGCCGACTGAGTGAGACGAGAGATGCATACGCCGACTGAGTGAGACGAGAGACGCACACGCCGACTGAGTGAGACGAGAGACGCACACGCCGACTGAGTGAGACGAGAGACGCACACGCCGACTGAGTGAGATGAGAATGCAGGAGTTTGATTGGGGGCTGAGCATATGGGCGGTTCTTATAGAGCCATTCGTGGAGAAGAGCGGTTCTCCAGAGACCGCTCCAATTTCGTTGGAACGGTTCAATATCAACCGCAAGAATATGTGAACGGCGGATTTTAGACCGCACAAGTCACTGGACTCGGGCTTTCTGAAAGAGATGAACGGTCGATGATGGGCCGTACATTAAGATGGACGGTCTATCGTAAGACCGTCCAATAGGACATCCTATCTGCTCGAACGGGGACTCCCTGGAGAGTCCCCAGCCCGAGGGTAAGATGCTTTGAACTCATCGCAACCCTATCTTAACCCGTCCTAGACTTATCCGAGCCTAATCCCAAGAGGGTTTGGTTTCCTAACAAGTCCTATAAGTGACACAGGGGCCTAAACTCGTAGCTCACACATCCCCTTACCTTCAAAGCTTGAAATCTCTGATTCTCACCACCAAAACATCATGAAGAGGGCCCTAGAGGTGGGTTCGATGGAGGGAGCACTTTTTGAAGGGCCGAAGCCAGCCAGAAAAGAGCGGGACGTGCTCCAACGGCTGACCGCAATCCCACGACATCTGAGCTCAAGTCCCATGAGAGAGGTAAGCTTATTATGGTACATTCAGTTCAATTCATCTCCTTCCACTTATATTTCCTCCTTTCCCTCTCTTTTGGCATCCAGCTTCTTCCTGGCGCGAGGCGGTACTCTATCTTGAAGTGGCTGGCTCCCATGGTCCGTGCTTTGCCCCTAGGTGTGACGGCCATCCTTCGATCCTGGCATTTGCAACCTCTCCTAGTGCTTGGTCAAAACTACCCAAAACTTTCCCTTGACTGGCACAGCATCTCAGCTATAGTTGAAATATGGCACCCTCAGACCCATACTTTCTTCTTTCCATCATTTGAGGCCACTATCCTACTGGAGGAGGTAGAGACCTACTTTGGGTTCCCTAGGTCCAAGGTGGGGGAGGAAGACTTGATATGCCATACGGTTGCCCCTATAGACCCGAGACTCATTCTAGGGGGATTCATCCCAGACAGTAGAGAGGTTCACACTTTCGTAGGCCCGCGTCAGATCCACCTTCTCCCCCTCAGCCAGTGGGTAGTGGAGCATTGTAAGAACAGGAGTGAGCGGGACGACGCTATAGCCAAAGCCGCCTCCATTTGTTTATGCGGGGCCCTCTTGTTTCCCTCAGTCGACCACATCTTAGAGATGCCCCTTCTTAGTACCATCAGCGGACTGTGGCAGGGACTTTCCATCTCCCAGGCCATCCTTACTTACTTGTATGAGGGTCTTACTTCAGCAGCTTTGGGAGGCCCCCTCTTTGGTTCCATGATCCTACTGGAATGTTGGTTGGGAGTTAGGATGAAATTCATTCAAAGGGAGGAGGTCACTACGGCGAGCAGGATCTTTGGGAGCCACCCCCTCTTCTTCATAGGTGGCGCGTTCAGATTCTCCCCACAGGTTGAGTGCAGGACAGCTGAGATGAAGACCAGGGACGAGTGGCGATTGTACATCAATCGGCTGCCCCTGGACAGGTTCGTGATGCGCCCGGCTTCCTTCATGACACCACCGTCAGAGTTCGCAGGAGGACCGGCTTGGACTTGAGGCTTGTGAGCGACACTGCACTGGCGATGTACAGCCCACACCGGTGCTACTTGCAGGTCGGGCTACCCCGGACGGTTCTACCGGCACTACCCCACCTTCCCGCATTGCAAGCGCGGAGGATCGGCGCGGAGGAGGACGAGCAGGCAGTCAGGAGTGCCCTGATTATGTGGGAGGTGAGCAGGGTACTTACCCTACCGGCAGAGGTGGGAGAGATCTCGGTGACACGCCAGGCCTATCTTAGTGAGCTGAGAAAGATACGTCCCCGCGGGGATGCCCAGCGGAGGATTGAGTGATTCCCTTTGTTTGACGATGATTGTTGGATGAGACTCATGTTTAGACAGCTTGATATATGAAATGAATAAAGTGGATGAGTTTGATTGAATTTGGGCTCTGTGGTCTGATTATGATGTGATTGCGAGGATTGAACATTCATGTGGTCATGAGCCAACTGTCCTTCCAACCTGCCCCTGTACACATGCAAACATGAAAAAGATTAAATCTATTTTAGGCTTAGCCCCTTGCCTATAGCAAGTTAGGAGATGACCGTTTTCTTGATTTTTGGTCAAGGGGTTAAGCCTTATCAAACAGGCAAATATCAAAAAATGTGAAAAATGCCAATGAATGCTATGAATGCAAGAGGGACACATATGATTTGTGAGTTTTGGAATATTTGATTTTTTTAGGTTTTGAAATATTTGATTTTTTTGGGTTTTGAAATATTCGATTTTTTTGGGTTTTGAAATATTCGATTTTTTTGGGTTTTGAAATATTCGATTTTTTTGGGTTTTGAAATATTCGATTTTTTTGGGTTTTGAAATATTCGATTTTTTTGGGTTTTGAAATATTCGATTTTTTGTTTGGGTTTTGAACCAGCTCGGGTTTTAATAGCAGGGACCTTCTCATCTTGCTATGGACTTCCCAGGCCCAGCGCGTGCAGGAGGGGGACTGCCTGTGGTCGGAGTCAACTTTGCTCAACGGTGTTTCTACCAAGGCCATATCCGGGGTGGGATTCATTCCTTGGAAAAGTAAAAAAAGATCGAGTGGGAAAGCTGACGACAGTTATAGAGGTTTTTAGGGCTTGAGTTCTTTCCCAGGACACCCCCTTTTCAAAGAATCCGGTCTGTTGCGCCGGGGCTTTGTATCCGTTATCGAACCTTCATCCGCTCTAGGCACGCATGCGACCGGGCTCATAACGTCCCGCGGGGAAACTATACTGCCACTCTTGCCATGCCTAGTTGTATTCTTTTGGGGATTTTGAGAGCTTCGAGCCTTATGTGCTTTCGGCCTTATCTTTTGATTTTGCCCCTTTCTTCTTTTCTTCTTTTTTTTTTCTTTGCGGAGTGAGGTCTTAACGGATTGCCCCTATTTGAGACCTCTTTTAATGGGGGGTCTAGGTCAGTTCTCGCCCCCTTATTCACCACTTGCCCCTATCTTCAGCCGAGAGAGAGGAAATACAAGGATTTCCACCTTTCCCGAGCATGGCCAAAGGAGAAACGGTGTCGGTAGCATGAGAAAATACCGAACCACAGGCAATCGTGTAGTGTGTGAGATGCTGGACCTGGGTCCTCCTTTCGCAATCTAGTGGGGTATACCATGCCATCGAACCGTTACTGATTCCATCTTTTATGGATAGAAACGTTTTAAATACAACCCATTCCACGGGTTCGGCAATTCTTCACCCTCCGCGTTGATCAGACGATACGCGTTACCCGGATAAGCTTCTTTGATTACGAAGGGCCCTTCCCAGTTGGGTTGTAGCTTAGACCTGGGACCTACTGACCTGATGAATTTATGTTTCAAAACCATATTACCTACTTGGAATTTTCTTTCAATGACCTTCTTTTGAAAATATCGCGAGACACGCTTTTGATATACTGAAACATGATTGGCCGCATTCAACCTTTTCTCGTCTAAGAGTTCCAGTTGGACTAGCAACGCCTCTCGACGTTCGTCAAGATTAAGTTCCTTATCCAGCTGCACTCTTAGGGAAGGGATCAGAATCTCATACGGGAGTACCGCCTCCATCCCATATGTGAGAGCAAAGGGAGTCTGCCCTGTGGGAGTGCGGACGGAGGTGCGATAAGCCCATAGAGCTTCTATCAGTTTGTCGGCCCAATCAGCAAATTTATGTGATTCGCATGTTTTCTTGATAATTTTAAGAAGGGTTTTATTCGTGGCCTCAGCCTGGCCATTACCTTGGGGGTAGTATGGTGATGAATGATGCAGAGCTATATTGAATTTCTTACAGAGGTCCTGGAGTTCTTGTGAGACGAATTGAGGCCCGTTGTCGGTGACGATGTCGCTTGGCACCCCAAACCGCGAGATAATGTTCTTCATAATGAAGCGGCATACCGTGGTGGCTTTGATTTCTGCATAAGCTTCAGCTTCCGTCCACTTGGTGAAGTACTCCGTAGCCGTCAAAATGAAGGACTTCTGTTTAACTGCGGAATTCGGATCACCGAGGGGTCCGATGATATCAAATGCCCACATGGAGAAGGGCCAGGGAGCAGACAGGGGATGAAGAGAAGAGGCAGGAGCATGGATTTTGTCGGCGTGGATCTGGCACTGAAGACACCTACGGACATAGGTGGAACAATCTTCTTCTAGGGTTGGCCAGTAGTAGCCCTGCCTAAGAATCTTTTTCGCCAACGCCTGTCCATTCACATGCCCTCCACACTCGCTGGAGTGGGCTGCTTCCACGACTTTCCAAGCTTCTTCGTCATCTAGGCACCTCATTAGAACTCCATTCAGAGCCCGCCTATATAATTCACCAGCAATGATAGTGTATCTCGCGGCAACTCTTCTAATGGCCTTTCGCTGCCCAGCGTTTGCCTCTTCCGGAAATGTACCGTCCTTGCAATACTGCTCAATTTCATAAAACCACGGCAATTCCTCTTCTTCGATGATCTCCTCGAGCTCAGCTAACGATACTTCTTTCACTTCTTCCCTTTCTATCTTCTTCTCCACAGACTTCCTAAGGTTGTCAAACCAGGGATCCTGAAGAGAGGGAACATCTAGCCGTTGGACCACAATGGTCTCAGTGGCACGACTTAGGGGAAATGATAGGGAAGAAGCGAGCGATGCAAGGGCATCAGCCAAGATGTTCTGAGAATGAGGAGTATGAATGTAGACGAGTTTCCTGAATTGCCTAGCCAAGAGCGTGACCAGATCTTGATAGGGTTTAAGCTTAGGGTCACGGGTGCGGTAAGTTGACAAAACTTGGCGCAGCACCAATTGAGAGTCTCCTATGATGTTAAGATATCGCGCGCCCAAGATGTAGGCGTGCTTCAGACCGGCAAGGAGAGCCTCATACTCGGCTATATTGTTAGTGGCAGGAAATAAGAGTTGATACGCCACAGGGATAGTTACCCCTTCCGGAGTAAGAAGAACGGCGCCAATTCCACTACCCTGGGAATTAAGGGCACCATCAAAATGAAGAGACCAGAAAGGAAGATGAGTAATCACTGCCAGGTGTTCATCGGGGAATTCGTCCTGGATGGAATCAGTACGAGGGATAGGAGAATGAGCCAGGTGTTCGGCAATAGCATATCCCTTGATTGCTTTCTGCACTATGAAGGTGATGTCGAACTGGGAAAGAAAGCTCTGCCAGCGAGCTAGTCGACTAGAAAGGACAGGCTTTTCCAAAAGATAACGAATGGGGTCCATTCTAGAGATGAGCCTAACCTCGTGGGCGAGGAAATAGTGTTTAAGCTTCTGCGCTACCCACACCAGTGCTGCACAGGTCTTCTCCATGGCAGTGTACTTGGATTCAGCGGGATTAAATAACCTTGAGAGATAGTACGCTGCCCTTTCCCTTCCTTCATCGTCTACCTGTGCCAGGACAGCTCCTAGGGAGTCCTCAATCACAGAAATGTACAGGATCAGGGGTTTCCCAGGGACGGGTGGTTGTAGAACCGGGGGATTAGAGAGATAGACCTTGAGTTCCTCATAGGCCTTCTGGCATTGTTCATTCCATTCAAATTTCGCGCCTGCCTTTAGTAATTCATAAAATGGGCGGCATCTTTGCGAATGCTGAGATATGAATCTCCTGATAAATTGCAAACGCCCGATCAGACCTCGAAGTTCAGTGATGTTCTTCGGCGGCGGCATTTCCATAACGGCCTTTGCTTTATTCGGATCGATCTGAATCCCCTGTCTGCTAACTATAAACCCGAGCAATTTCCCTGATGCAACTCCGAACACACATTTCTTTGGATTCATCTTTAACTTGTATTCCCTAGCCCTTTGCAACACCTTGGCTAGAATGGCGGGGTGTTCTTCTTGTGACCTCGATTTGACTAAAATATCATCCACGTAAGCTTCCAAGTAGACGTGCATCATATCGTGGAAGATGGCCATCATCGCCCTTTGATAGGTGGCACCTGCATTCTTCAATCCGAATGGCATAACGACGTAGCAGTATGTACCCCAAGGCGTGGTGAACGAGGTCTTTTCTTGATCTTCCGGAGCCAGAAGGATTTGGTTATACCCAGAATAACCATCCATGAAGGAGAGTGCTTCGTACCCAGCTGTATTATCGACCAAGACATCGATGTGAGGAAGTGGAAAATCGTCCTTCGGACATGCTTTGTTCAAGTCCCTGAAGTCAATACAAATTCGAATTTTACCATCCTTCTTCATTACTGGGACTATGTTTGCCACCCATTGTGGATACAGCACAACTCTAATGAACCTGGCCTTATGCAATTTATCAACTTCTTCCTTAATTCTTAAGGCCATCTGCGGGTGGAATCTCCTTGCTTTCTGTTTAACAGGTGTTGCCCCTGGTTTGAGAATCAATCTATGTTCAACCAGCGCGGGGTCAAGACCGGGCATGTCCTCGTAGGACCAGGCAAAAGAATCGTTGTACTCCCTCAAAACTTTGACAAGCTCCTCTTCAACTTGAGGAGGGAGGTTAGCAGAGATAAGTATGGGCCTGGGATCCTCTTCTGTTCCGAGGTTGATCTCCTTAGTGGGCTCATCTACTGCCGCGGAAGGTTCGTCAAATTTCTTCAAACCTTGTGCGTATAAATCGGCAGTGTCATCCACCTCATCTTCCTCATCATCCGCTGGGTCCTTCTCATTCATAATTTCATATACTCCTAATCCATCATTGCTCCATACCCCTTCGATTTCCTCATCATCTTCCAAGATAATCGCGGTCTCTACAAATTCAGGACATTTCAACAGGGCATGACATCTTCCAGCCAAATCTTGCAGAAACCTATCGGGAATGGTTTTGGGAGGACGCGTTACGGGAGGTGCCGCAGACGTGGATGGGCTGACTAGACACGAACTAGATTCTATTCTGACCGACTCGACTATCCTAGGAGACTCTGCGCACTGTACATCTAATCTAGGGGAGAAGAAGTCTACCGGAAAAGAAACAGGGGTCTCGTGCCCCTGGGAATCTGGGTAGAACATAGCGTAATCTTCCAAGGAGACCTCCGTTTTGAAATTGGCGTTTTTTTTTTGGAGGCTGGAGGTGATCACGCAGCAGGAGGAGGAAGAGGATGGAGGAGGAGGTAACTGCATAGGAAACAACTCAGGGAAAATGCAGTCAAAGAAGGGGTCGGAAGAGGAGAACCACATTTCATGGAGCTGAGCTCCCGGGGGAGGAGGAGTGAACAGGGTTGATAGATCAATGGGCGGGCAGCGCCCGCAAGCACACGGAACAAATAAAATCTCGGGTCTCTCCGTGAAGTACGGGTCGACCACAATTGGAGGGGAACGGGGAACGAAATCCAACTGTTGAAACCAGGAAGTAAGACGGGATGGGGATATAGAATAAGTAGTGACAGAGCTCCCCATCTCCCGTGGCCCCTGACGGACCAATGGCATCGGAGGACGCTTCACCAGCTGCGTCTCCTTCTTCTTCGGCTTGGCTTCTTTTTCATGAAACATCTTCATAAAGCAATCAGAAAGATCTTCCAAGTCACCGACCAATCCTTGTAGTGACGGTGGTGGATCAGCAACAGCATAGGCTTCGTTTGTCTTCTCTTCAGGGCTGGACGGCGAGGTCTTCAAGGTGCCGGGCTGCAATGGACCTTTCACAAAATGTTGCCGGTAATCCCAGGTCAATGGCCCAGAATCGCCGAGCATCGACATGGAGGATTCACGGTAGCCGAGGCCCCGACGGCCCATCTTCCTTCCTTTGGGAACGGGGTTGGTCCGGCCCTGTAACTGCGCGCCGAGGCCTAAACCGGGCTGATAGCCCAATTTTAGAATCATGTGCCAACCTTTAGAATCCCTCATTTTGGGCTTGACTTTCACGTTGACTGGTGCAGCGGTGGGCTTGCGTGACGCATATGCCCACGAATAGTTCAAGTCCATGACGGAGAGAACATGCTTGTTGCTTGGCCACAATGTAGGCAGAATCTTGGCGGCTATGGCGTCAACATTTTGAACCGTGGAAATACTCTTCACTTTGACCACTCGTCCTTGGAATGGGAATTTTAAACATTGATGGGCTGTCGAGGGGACGGCATTCAAACTATTCAACCATGGACGACCCAGAATGGCTTTGAACATCGGGTCTATGTCCAACACATAAAATTCCACATCCATAACTAAGGGCCCTAGCTCGGCCTGCACAGTCACCACCCCGTGACAAGCACGTCTGGAGTTATCATAGGCTGCTATTGTAGTCGGTGTCGGCTTGAGCATGTCCTCTGATATATTGCAAGCACGAAGGGTACTCAATGGACACACATTTATTGACGCGCCCGTGTCTACAAGTGCAGACTCTACGGCCATTTTGTTCAGAGAAATGGTAATGCATAATGGCATCTGTCGTGCTTCAGGGGGTGCTAACTCTGACTCGGAAAATGAAATAGAAGGCCCCTTAGTAATCGTTGCCAAGACCGAGGGCAGGCTATCCACTGCCACGTCTTCACTCACCATCACTTTCTGCAGGAAGGTCTTCAAGGCATCTTGGTGGAGTGGCGACCTCTTGATCAATTCTAACACTGAGATTTTAGCCGACATCCGGTCTAAATGCTGCAATAAGTCATATCTTGTGCCCGGCACGGGGTCTACTTCCTCTGTTTCAGCTGTGGGGGGATGAACTTGGATGTTAGGTGCAGATGCACCGGAAGGAGGGAAAATTCTCTGGAAAGGACGCCCGCTCCGAAGGGCGCAGTTTGGTGTCGGCATGGGCTGAGATGGGCCCCCGCTTGGCCCGGTGGGGTAGGTAAGTGGCATAGAAATGGGGGTGAGGATGGCGGAAGTATGTTTAATAGGCCCTGGTGGAGGGAGAAGGGGTGAAGTTTTAAGCGGAGGGGAAATAACAGAGGGTACGGTGGGCGGCGACGGAAGGACGGGAGGAGCGGAGGGGAGTGTAATGGGCCTAAGGGGCGACGTGGAGGGAGCGACCAGTGGTGTGGTGGTCAAAATAGCGGGTCTGAGAATGGAGGGGATAGTAGGTGCGGGAGAGTAGTGGTGGTGGAAGGCCAAGAGGTGTGCGGAGGTTTCATCATCAAACGTCCACCCAGCGTTGGGGGCCGGGCGCTGGACCATATTTACTTGTGCCGGGGCCGGCGGCTGCTGTTGCTGCTGAGGAGCGGGTTGATGTACTGGCATGGGGTTCTGATGGATCCCGAGGTCTTGTTGCTGTTGCTGGGGTTGTTGTTGCTGCTGGGGTTGTTGCTGCTGCTGCTGTTGGGGCGCCGCCTGCTGCGGCCTGGCCTGTCTCTGCCTCTGCTTGATATCCTCAATCAACTGGTGCATCTGGGCCCAATCAATTCTCTGGCCCTCATGCAAGTCATACACCAGATCTCTGAACTGATAACATCGTTCTATCGTGTGCCCGGGTTGCCGATGGAATATGCAATATCGGGATTGATCGGCAGCCGGGTTCCAGTTCGGACGCTCAGGAGGCAACTGAAGATCACCAGTATACATTAGAGCAGAGAAAATATCTGGCAAAGTCTCCGGAAGAGGAGGGTAATGAGCCCTTTTCGGAGCTGGTCGAGCAGAGCCATAGGCGGCGGGTGGAGGAACATTATTGTACTGCGGGGGCCGCTGAGGCTGTTGGGGTGGCGGAGGTGCCTGTTGAGGGTATTGCGGGACTTGGAAGGTGGGCTGGGGAATTGGCGGAGTGGCAAACTGGGGGTTGCGCTGAGGCTGCGGGAAGCGAGGTGGAGCGGCTTGATGGGGGAATTGAACAGCCTGGACCTGCTCATTAATTTGTACTCCCTCAGTGACGGGGCCGTGGGTTTTCTTGGTGGCTTTGGGTTTCTGTGCCTCGAATAAAGAATGGATGGGGGAGTCTTTGAACTGGGTTTGTATGAATCGAGCTCTGCTGTATAGCTGGTGCATGTTTGAGATATCATTCATTGCCAAAATGTTCCTGAAAGTCGGCGTAGCATTGGAAATTAATAACTTCACTTTTTCTTCTTCCGGGATCTGCCCGGGCACACGTGAGGCCATCTGCCTCCAACGATCTGCATAGGTTGCAAAATCTTCCTCCGGCTTCATCTTCTCTGCCACTAAATCAGTGAAGGAGTATTCGGGTCCAACCCGGTCTTGAAATCTTTGTATAAACCTTTCCTTGACTGTCTTGAAATTCTCGGCCTCCTCCATAGGCAAGGTGTAGAACCATTCCAGAGCGACCCCTTCCAACGACCGGCGGAACAAATAGGCCATCAGGCGCTCGTCCTGCTGGAACTGTGCTGACTCGTACAAGAACTCCCGAATATGGATGAACGGGTTGCCATTCCCGTCGTATTTACGGTACACAGGGAGCTCGGACTGTGCTGGAAAATGAATGTCCCTGAAGTTAGGGATAGGGACGTCAGCAAGGGATTGCGGACCAACCCGCCTTTGGAGGAGATCAATCTGTTGCTGCATAGCAGCCCACTTGTCAAGGATCTCCCGTTCCCGGGAAGGAGGAGAAGGAGCAGGAAGAGCAATATTTGGATAGGAAGCCGGAGGGTGAGCCGTCTGAAGGAGCGGCGCGTAAGAGGGATAATGGGCTGAGGAGGGGCCCATATCCGCGCGAGCTAGCTGAGCAGCCCCCGGCTGCAACCTAACAAAATCCGTCGGGGCCACGAGGGCCTGCGGCGATGGAGAAGCTGTGGTGTACGGATCAAGATAAGGCATGGAGGGGATCTGAGACTTCCCCTTATCAAGCTGTTGATGGACCGAGGTGGAGGCCTGGCCCATTTCCATGTTAGAGGAGCAAAGGATCTGAGGACGGAGAGGCGTGAGATCAACGGGAGCCACAGAGGTGGTCCCGATAACGGGGGAAGTGGTGGCAACAACAGTCGTGCCACGAGGAAGAACTGGGGTCGGGGCATCGCCCCCTTGTAAAGCCTGCCGGATGAGATGGAGCTGGGTCGGATCCAGCTGAGCCATCATGTTGAGGATTTGACTGGCGGGATTCTGAATGGAGGGATTTGAAAGAGAGGGTGGAGAACCCTCACCAAGAACGGTCGGGAGCGGAGGGGCATTGCCCTCTCCTCCTTGCATATGGGCGACCCGAGGTGGGTCCTCGAGAAGACCACGAGGAAGAGAGTCCTCGTGAGACTGAGAGAAGTCGTAGGACGACATCGGGTAAGCTGAATCAAACAAGGGGTTGAAATAAGAATGGAAATGAGAACGGACCGTAGGAGATGATCCTGAGGGACAGAAGCAATCCCACATACACCAAGACACCTAGGACTAGCACCAGCAAAACTAATCAACTAGATCTACCAAGCAACTACCAAGCATACAATGGAGAGAGATGAGAGCAGAATCACCCGGCAATGCAATCAAGTTCTTAAAATGATGCTCGTCGGTTCCTTAGATCTTCTTCTTTGAGCTTTAGTGGATTAATGAAGATATAAATCATCTCAACCACTAGGCGCCTAGCTGGGATAAGAAATGAAGGACTGTGTGACTCTATCAGGATCTCTCACTCGCGGATGCAACCCTATACTGGGGGTGGATACGGTACAACCCGTCCAGCGTCCGTGTGGGAATCCACGGCTCACGGGGGCTTACGGAGGTCCTCGACAAGGTCCCTAGTCGGCTCCAAGGAATATGGAGATGTGAACACTCAAAAAAAATTTTTTTACGGATAGCGAGCGCATTTTAACTCCGGCAATTTTGAAGCGGACGTTGAAAAAGAAGAAGGTTAGAAATGAAAGAATAAATAATCGTGAAGAAACAAAAAAGAAGAGAAGAGAAATAGAGAATAAAAAATAAGATAATAATAAATATATATAATATATATATAAGTAATATATATATATAATTATAAATAAATAAATAAATAAAAGGGGAGGGCCCATCCTCTCTCTCTCTCTCTCTCTCTCTCCCACTCTTTCCCTCTCATTTTTTTTCCTAGCCCAGTGCACCACTGCACCGGTTAACCCACTCCATACCCGCATGCCCGCTCCTGTGGCACACCCCACATCACCCGGCACACCCCCGTGCCGGACAACCCACCTCCGTGCCGGATGGCCAGGCGCTGCGCCGGATGACCCCACCGCTCCCCGTCACCGGTTCGTACCCAAAACACCACCCGCCGGATATCTCTCTCTTACCCCCCTTCTCTCTCACCAGCCTCGTCGTCGCCTTCGTGTGTTCCCACCGCGCACGGCCGGCAGATCGATCGGCACAGGGTAGCTTCGCATCACGGGTTTCAGGTTCAGGTCGATCGACCATTCATGGCGGGAATGGCACCAGAAGGCTCTCAGTTTGATGCTCGTCAATATGATGCCAAACTGAATGAGCTTGTGGAAGAAGGAAAATATTTCTTTACCTCATATGATGGGGTTTATGAGAGTTTTGGTTCCATGGGTCCACGGGAGAACCTTCTTAGAGGCATCCATGCTTATGGTTTTGAGAAACCTTCTGCAATTCAGCAAAGGGGAATTGTGCCCTTCTGTAAGGGACTTGATGTTATCCAGCAGGTACAATCTGGTACTAGCAAAATTGCAACCGTTTGTTCTGGAATTCTGCAGCAGCTGGACTACAACTTAGTAGAATGCCAAGCACTTGTTCTGGCACTAACACGTGAACTTGCCCAACAGCTTGAAAAGGTCATGCGGGCACTTGGTGACTATCTAGGTGTCAAAGTTCATGCTTGTGTTGGCGGAACTAGTGTACGTAAGGATCAGTGTATTCTCTCGAGTAGGGGTTCATGTCGTTGTTGGCGCTCCAGGTCGTGTCTTTGATATGTTGCGCAGGCAGTCCCTAAGGGCAGACTACATTAAAACGTTTGTATTGGGTTAAGGCAGATGAAATGCTCTCACGCGGTTTCAAAGATCAGATCTATGATGTCTTCCAGCTTCTTCCTTCTAAGGTTTAGGTTGGTGTTTTCTCTACAACAACGCGCCCCCCCCCCCCCCCCGAGGCACTTGAAATCACTCGCACATTTATGAATAAACCTGTGAGGATCTTGGTCAACGCTCCTCATGCTGTACCTCTCCTTGATGGGACACCGCAAGAGAACGGTGCTCTGTTTTTGGTTGAAGCTTGCCCACCTTCGTGTGATGGCACACGTCTTCTTCTCACATCCCTCCTGCCCTCCCCGTGGAGGGGGAAGACGGCCCATGTGCTCCTCGTGGAGGCGGCGTCGCCTTCTGCTCCGGCCGCCGGTGCCTCCGGTCCCTGGAGCGCCTCCTACGCCGGCACACCCGCGAGCGTCCGTGCCCGGCACACCCGCTGCCTCCTCCGTCGGCACACCCGCGAGCGGCTCTGCCCCGGTACACCTGCGAGCGCCTTCACCGGCACACCCGCGAGCAGCTCCGCTCCGGCACGCCCGCGAGCGCCTTCATCGGCACACCCGCAAGCGCCTTCACCGGCACACCTCCAACCACCTCACCGGCACGCCACCGCGCCAATTCCACGGCACACACCCACTGTGCCGGGTAACACCCCAAAAGATGCACCGGATAACCACCTCGTCACCACTACCCGTTCCATTTCTCTTCCTCCTCCTCGGGGTTGCCGGGCCTGTTCTATGGAGCTGCTCGGGTGTTGCTGGAGTCATCGAAGGGACTGCACGGGTCGACGGGAGGTACCCCATGCTGTTGAATGTTGTCAAAGCATTTTCTGCTCTAAAACTTCGGTTGGGGGCGCTCACTGCAAGATAAGGTCATACACGACATGGGGGATCCGAAGGAACACTGTACACGGTTTGTAAAAAAAAATAGTTCGGAGATGTTTGGTTTCACCCGAGATTGTTTGCCCGTGTCTTGATGGGATGAACTCAGCCATTTCTTTAGAAAAGCCAGAGCTATGATCATCTGTGGATTAAATGCACCTAATGGGAGAGTGCCACTGTCAGATGGTTCATTTGCTGGGCCATGGAATTCTACTAATGCTGCTTTTCTTATTCGTTATACTGTCAACAAAGGGTATACCGTCCATGGTTGGGAGCTTGGAAATGAATTGAGTGGAAGTGGAATTGGAGCTAAAATTGGAGCAGACCAATATCCTGCTGATGTCATCACATCAAAGGGAATTATTAATGACATCTATAATGGCTTCCCAGAGAAACCGATGCTACTTGCACCTGGATGTGATGCTATTCATCTTACAGACAATATTGAGGCAGATATTGAGTGTGACACTTTCATTCCTCCTATTGATGTCTCATTGTTTCAACCATGGTACTCATCTTTTCCGCGTGAAGAGAACAACATTAGACACTCCTTTGTGACTTATGCCCGTGCCCGAAGTGTAGCTACGAGGTCTCATTCTCTGCAAAATGGAGAACCCACTGATGGTAATTTGGACATTGATAAGTTTGAGGTGGGGAGGTTCTTATTTCTTCCAAAAAAAAAAATGATCTTTGAAAGACATGGAGAGTATGAGTATCTGAGACTTGTGCAAGATATAATATCCAATGGTGTTCAGAAGAATGACAGGACTCGAATGAGAACTCTGTCACTTTTTGATTGTCAGATGCGATTCAATTTGCACAGATCTTTTCCGTTACTCATAACTAAGAAAGTATTGTGGCGAGGTGTTGTTGAAGAACTCCTATGGTTCATTAGCGGTTCGACAAATGCAAAGGTTCTACAGGAAAAAGGGATACACATCTGGGATGGCAATGCTTCCAGGGACTACCTTGACAGTGTTGGTTTGGCAAAAAGGGAAGAAAGTGATCTAGGACCGATATATGGATTTCAACGGAGGCACTTTGGTGCAAAATACATTGGGATGCATGCCGACAACTCTGGAAGAGGATTGGACCAGCTGCTGGATGTAATCAACAAGATAAAGAATAAACCAGATGATCGCCGAATCATTCTTTCAGCTTGAAATCCTTCCGATATCAAATTAATGGCCCTCCCACCTTATGAATCAGTGACTTCTTGAACCAGTGACGGAGCAGGCTACCTCATCTGGCGCTCCTTGAAGTCTTCCGCACCCGGTGCGGACTTGCATATTCGATAGCAAACCTGTTTATCTGCTAGGGAGAATGTTTAAACGGTGGGGAAAACATTGGAACGTTGGACAACACGCATACCCGCTGGGAATTTTTCTTAAACGGTGGCAGCATACGTTCCCTCGCCCGGCAGCAGCAACGGGCCCTCCACCGGCACACTCTCAGGGTGCTCCACCCGGCACACCTGATGCTTGCTGCAGCCGGCACGCTCCCAGCCGTCACACCCGGCACGCCCTGAACGGGCCTTGCCCGGTGCAACTTCTGCCACCTTACCCGGTGCAGTCCAAACACCCTCAAGTGCCCCAGCAGCACATCCCCTTTAGCCTTCCACGGCACACTATTTCGAGCCTTCCACGGCACACTATTTTGAGCTTTCAACTGCACACCCTTGCAAGGGCCTTCAGCGGCACACCTTCAGGGTTCTTCAGCGGCACACTTGCGAAGGCCTTCAGCGGCACACCTGCGAGGCTCTCCAGCGGCACGCCTTCCTCAGCCCCCAGCGGCACAGCGTTCGGCCCATCCACGCCGGTCAACACTTGTAGCCCTCGGCGCGCAGCGAAGGCATGGCAGACCCATACCTGCACCTTGCTAAGCTGTCGTCACCCCACCTACTCCCGTCCTCGGCAGTCGTCGGCCTGACCAGGGGTATAAGAACCCCTCGCTCCGACGAAAAAGAGGGACACACACAGGGAGACGGACAATACACAGAGGCCTACACGGACGAAGAGGGAAGAGAGAAGAGGAAGAAGAAGAGCTCGCCCGTCCAAGCTCGGCAAGCCGAGGAGGGCTCCAGAGAAGAAGAAGAAGCCAGAGAGAGAGAGGAAGAGAGTAAGAAAAAGAGAGAAAGAGAGAAAATGAGAGGGAGAGGGAGAGGCTTCATGTAACGGGGAAGTGGGGAAGAGCAGGGAGCCGTCGCCCCTGCTCAACCCCAACACTTTCTCCCCCTCATCCTTTCCTCTCCCTCAAGTTCCTCTTCTTCTTCCCCCACCGCTTGTAGCTTTAGCTCCAGTGTGTTACAATGTATACGGCCCGTTATGGCCCCTTTTTTTTTTGAATGAAAACTCCCCCTCTTTGGGTTTCTTTTTATCTCCGTTGGTTTGAATCATTATATGCATTTGGTCATCTCCTTCTTCCCCTCCGGTGGCTTGATTCTCTTGCACCGATCTTCTCCCCCTGTCGTGGTCCCCCGTCGGGCCTCTAGCCCTCACATTTGCTCACATGCTCAAAGGGAGATGCCCCTCTTTTATCCTCTGTGTACCCATGCCTCTGCCTTGAAGCCCCCCCTTTTTTTTGAGCCTTCCCCGTCCTGCCAAGTTTCCTTTGAAGCCTGCCAAACCCAATACCTCAGCCCGGTGCATCCATGGCTCCCTAACCAGCACACCCTTTGGCCCTCCTAACCGGCATACACATAACCCCGCCCCTTGGCCGGCACACAGCCCTTTGGCCCTTTGGCCGGTACACCCCTCCATATGCCCGCAGCGACACACCCTTGACTCGTCCCTTCACCGGTACGGTCCCTGGCCGGTGCACCCTCACCCCTTTGAGCCTTCCCCGACACGCTCTCAAGAACCCAGCCCGGTACGCCCTTAGGGCTCCAGCCCGGTGCATCTTGCAACCCTCTTTGCCCGGTGCACCCTGGTGTCCGCTTCATCCGGCACACCTACTGCTGGCCTCCACCGGCACGCTTGCTGCCCCTCAGCCCGGCACACCTTGGCCACCCTTAGTCCGGCACACCTATCCAGCTTCCCATCCCCTTCTAGCCAGCGCACTAGCCATCAGTTCCCCCTTTCTTGCCCGTTGCACCTCTAGCCAGTCCTAGAGAGGCCTCCGGTCCGTCATCTTTTCCGAGATTTCCGAAGTTTTATTAAAGGTGTTGCCGCTCTCGGGCGCCCACCTCCAATTGTCGGGTTCCGCCACTCCTTGTGGGCGCATTCCCTTTATCTCCCTTACCATCCGGGTTAAGGGGAGATGCTGCCGAATTTTCATCAGAAATAATAACATGTTAAGAGGCAAAAGGAAGCGACAAACGAAAAATGTAATAACATGTTAAAAAGGCAAAAGGAAGCAACAAACAAATGAAATGCAGTAAAGCGCTTCAACCAAGGTAAGGGAACTGCAATCAACACAAAGAGGACCGGATTGAATGACACCTAAGTGACTTGAACATTCGTCCTACAGAGAAGAAAGAAGGGGAATGGCTAAGACTGAAGGAAGAGAAAACCCACACAGATCGCATGAGACCAAAGAGGAAAAGGAAGGAAATGGCATAAGAAATAGAAGAAGAGTGGGCCCCTCCTGACCTTCCCCGACATACCTTCTGAAACCTTCGCTGGCACGATCACCACCCAGCTCCTTCCCCGGCACACTCGGCCAAGCCCTTCACCGGTACACTCCCCACTCCTTACCCGGTACGCCCAACTACGGCCTCCACCGGTACGCCCTCCTTTCTCGGACCTTCACCGATACACACCCATCCCTTTAGCCCGGTACACCCCTGCTCTCGGGCCTTTACCGGCACACCCGTTTGGTCTTCCCCGGTACGCCCTTTTGGTGCCTTCGTCGGCACGCTGGCCCCAGTCCGCCCGGTACACCCCTTCAGCTCGGCCCACTCCTCTATACGCACAAATGCAAATAAAAGAAATATAATGGCAACAATAATCAAAATAATCTAAAAAAATACAAATAAATAAAACATATGAAAATTCTAACAAAACAAATAAATAAATAGATAAATGAATATGTATATATGTATATATATATATATAATTTTGAACGTGTAATAAATAAAAAAAATGTGTGTAATAGATAAAATATATATATAATATATATATATATATATATAATAGTGACATTACCCAAAAAATGTATAAAGAGGAAATAAGCAACAAAATATATGAACATATATATATTTGGAGATCCAGATAAAAAATAATAATAATAATAATAGTAATCCATATTGCAGCACCGTCTCTCCCTGTGACTCGGCGTTGAAGGGACAATAATGCTGCCCTCGCAGGTCGGGCCTGAGCCTGGGGAATTGCCCCGACATGGCCAGGCCCCGACTTTGCTTTGGGCCGACATTCCAAACAAGCCGGACTCGTTTCTCGCCCCTAGGCCCTTCTGGGCCATTATTAAAATTGCCGTGCATTCGGCAGATATTTGAACGGATTCGCCCCGATTTTTCGTCGCGTTTCTATTACGGACCAGTGTCCGAATATGAAAAGGTCCACGAGTGACCGACATGGCCAGTGGCTCGTATCCTAATGCAGACTTTGGTGTGATTTATTCCTATCCCTTGTTTTTTCGCGCAGTTAGTATTATTTCTTTCGGCCGCAGGGCCCCTAATTTTGGCAATTAATCAAGGGTGTTCCCTTGTATAGGGGATGTAAATGACGTCGTGGCCTTTACGGTACGACGGGGTCTGGTCCCGACACGAACTACATAATCGTCTGACGAAGTCAGGTCGAGCGCACCATGGGCTCTTCGGAGCCCGAATAAATCGTCACTTTGTGACTGGCACGTCCACGCAATTTAATAAACGAACAACAATAAATAAGCGAATTTTAGTGCGTCCACAAGTCTGGCACGCCCGGTGGGACCGATCCACCCTTCATCTCTTTGCTGGAATTAGGGGCCATGCGGCCCCCTTCTTGTAAGACTAATTGTGCTATTTTTGCGAATGCAGGAAAATCGCACTTCGACACGAAGGATGGCGACCACCTTCGGTTCCCAGCCCGTCGAGAGCCACGTCAGGGGTGGCTACCTTGCCGTCCCCCTCAACTTCGGGAGCTTCCCTCCCGTTGTTGGCTTCCCCAACTTCCTTGGGGTGACCTTCGTCAACATGCTGGACGTGGAGGCATCCGACAAGCCCAAGAGCAACGCTCCCACCCAGGGAGTTACTGAAGCTGCTGCAGACCGAGCCTCGGCCAGAAACAACAACACCGTCCCAGCCGGGACGCTAAGCTGCAATGTGCACCACGTGCACCAGACTGCCGGCCCACCTCACCAGGGATCGGCATCTCACCGGAGGAGGCTCCGAAGGAACAATGCTGGCACTACCCCGGGGCACCGAATCTCCAGCTCCGGGAAATCCATGACCGTGGGGAGCGTCCGAGTCCACCTTGATGGACAGAGGTCTAAAGTAATTCCAGACCGCATCGTACCAACCGTTCCAGTACGGAACTCCTTCCAATTACTGGCCCAAGAGAAGCCGGACCACTGCGGGTCCAAATCAAAGGGGAGGTTGGCCCCTAAGCCAATCAGTTTTAAGCAAACCTGGGTGCCCAAGCAGCCACTGGCCTGGGCTCCAGGAAGAGAAAGAGAAATAGAAGAGAAGACCCGGGTTTCGACTCAAGCTACCCAGAGGCTAACTCTCCAGCCCCGCATCCATCGGGCCGAGACTCACCCACATAATGAAGAACAAGGTGGGATGACCAGGCGAGGCTGCTTCACCCACAAAATTTTGGCACCAGTCAACGTGCCACGAGCTCTCATCCTCCTAGCTAAAGGGCGGAGTTATATTGTTTGGGCTGTCCGGGGGCACTCCCATAACCTCGACAGTACCACTTTGGGGATGCAGCAACCCCCAGAAGCTGCGAATGCTATGAGTAAAGTCCAGGGGCGACGATCCGCAATACTCACCTACAATAGGGTTGTGGTGGCCGCCCACTGCGGGTCCTTGCCCGGGAATCATGATGATGTGGCACCAGTCCGTGCTGAAGAAATAGATGTAGGCCTGGTCATGATGGCTGTGAACGTGATCACGGCTGAAGGTGACGGTGGGAGAGCATCCACGTCGTCCGAAGAAATTCCAGCTGAGGAAAGAGGCGTCCCCCTCAACCCCTCCATGCACGACCCTGCAACACTGAGGCTGCTACAGGAATATCGACAGGAGATTGAGCTACTGAAGAAGCAGCTAAATGAAAAGAATTCACAAGCGTCTACCGCCAAGCACCCCGAAGTCCCCTCTGAGACACAGGGAAACAATGGCCAAATCCTCGAGGCTTTCCCGCAGGCGACTGCGGCTCAACCGGCACCTAACTACACAGGGGGCACTCCCTCCCAGCAACAACACACTACCACTACGGCGCAACCCCCAGTGCTCTCATACCATGGGATTACCGTTACACCTCAGGCAACGGTGGCGACACCGCAGGTGCAGCAAGCCCACCTCCACCCAGGTCCGGTCGACCAGGTGATGGCGAGTAAAATGATGATAGATCGGATGATCGAAGAGAAGCTGACCTACAGGGGCAACACTGATTATGCCGCTTTTGATGTGTACAAGGTACCTTACCCTGTCCACCACGCTGCCAAAAGGCTACCTCCCGGCGTCAGCAAGCCGCCGAAGTTTGACAAGTTTGACGGACAGGGTCCGCCGAAAGAACACATAGCCTACTACATCAATGTAATGGGTGACTTGGCAGCCGACGAATCTTACCTGCTCAAGTTCTTCGGGTCTTCCCTCACAGGACTCGCTTTTGAGTGGTATTCAAATTTGCCAGCTGGGTCCATTGACGACTGGCCGGATATGCAAAAGAAGTTCCGGGAACGATTTCACGTTACCGAAAGAGAAATAACTATGACCGAACAATATGCTTCCAAGTAGAGGATTGATGAAACTGCTTTGGAATATATTAAAAGATGGCGGAATCTCAGCATGAGATGCAAGCGGCCGCCACACCAAGAAGACGTAGTGCAGATCTGCAAACAAAATTTGAAGCGGGAGATCCTCGAAAAGATGATTGGAATTGAAATCAGGTCCTTTGACCGACTAAACAATATAGTGGCAGAAATTGAGGCCTTCCTCTCCTCTGCCCCTGCGGCTTTGAGCCAGAAAGCTGAATCAGCTGGTAAATGGCCCGCGCTTGAAGAAGTTCTTACAGTCGACTTCGGGGCGTTCGAGCAGCAGAGAAATAAAGATGAAGGGGTCGTCGCCGGCCCTCCTCCGGCTAAACTTGCCGAACAACAAGAAAGGCCTCCCTTGCGGGCCAAAATGATGAAGCCTTACTCCTTTCCCAAGGAGAAGACACGGCTATTGTTTGAATGGGCCACCAGATACAATAAGGTCACCCTGATAGAGCCGAAAAGGTTAGGTGATCTTAGAAGAAAAGATGACCCCCGTTTTTGCCCATATCATCAAATGCTTGGGCACTCCATTGAAGACTGTTATGTGTTTAAAGACATTGTCGAAGGTATGATCAAGAGAGGGGAGCTCCAGATGGGCGAATCCAGAGTGGATCCTCCATGCCCTCACGAACTTCCCGACTTTAAAAGGGCCGTCAACATGGTGTCCATACACCAGCAACTGCAAGACGACCCGATGTGGGGGCATATGCCAGCCTCCGGGGGGAAGAAGAAGGAAAAGTCAAAAGATAGAAAGGGAGGCGTTGCCCTCTCTTGCAATACATTATCGACCGGCACGAGCCGAACGACTGAAGAAGTAGAAGATGAAGAGATATGCTTCGTGCCGACCCAGATGACTCAACTCGAAGCTTCCACCTCCCGCTATGCCAATCGGCCCCGAGAGGAATGGGGGCACTCTTTGCGGCCTCATGAAGAAGTATGCCATCATACTCCCTCACGCATGGGCGTGGGGGCAAGAATATCAAGCTCTCAAAGATTGAACGTGTCTGATCACGGATCCAGAGGAATGATGGTCTTGCCTGAATCCGAGGCAGGGGGCAGCATCTCTAGCTTCTGCCAACTTGAGCCCACTCTTATAATGGAGTTACGCCAGGAGCTCGAAATAATGAAGAGAAAAATGGGAGAGATGGGATTAAACCCACCCAACCCACACCTGGATCCAACAGTTCTAGCGGTAATGAATAAGCCAAGTAAGAGGCGAACAGCCGAAACGAAGCCGACTGAGGGAGAATTTACCGAGGAAAAATTATATGAGACCGGGCAAAAGGACGATGGGTCCGCCCCAGGCTATATAAGAAGAGTGGGAGACCCCCATGAAAGATGCAGGAGCCCTCCGAATTGCGAAGACATCATTTGGAGATGTGAGAGAAATTTGAAAGATGAAATCCTACAAAGGGTGATGGGCATCAAAGTCAAAACCTTTGAACAACTAAGTGAGCTGGCAAATGATGCCGAGGCTTTCTTGGCAAAGTATTGCCCGGCTACTACTACCCCAGGCGGGGAGAACAGACCAGCCGACAAGCATCTGGCGCAAAAGGGACTATGCATCTCAAATTCTGGGGCTTTCGAACCACAACAGAAGCAAATAAAAGGGGCAGTCAGGGTTCCTCCCATTCAGCCTGTTGAACAAGCGCCCTTGCTGAGGGACAAGATGAAGAAACATTATTCCTTCCCTAAGGAGAAAACTCAAATGTTGTTCGAATGGGCCCGTGCATGTGGCAAGGTTGTCCTCCTGGAGCCCAAGAGGTCGAGCAATGCCAGATGGAAAGACGACCCTCAATTTTGCCCTTATCACCAACACAGGGGGCACCCGATTGAGGATTGTTATGTGTCCAAAGATATCATTGAAAGCCTGATTCGGAAGGGCGAACTACATATAGGTGAGCACAGAGTGGACCCGCCGCGTCCTCACCAAATGCCCAGCCTTAAAAGGACGGTCAGCACGGCTTCACCATGCCAGTTGAAGAGCAATGCACTATGAGGGACATCTCAAGCTCCCTGAACTACAGTGAAAGCCAAAAAGGAACCAGAATACATGTGGTACCCTATTCTGGGGGCAAATGCTGAAGCAGATAGAGACAAAGCTGATCGCAGCTCGTCAAAGATGATGTGCTCTCACCCGTCATGACCCCTCATAGGTCATTTCACTCGGAAAAGAGACAGCGGAATATGCAACAATTCCGAAGCTCTTGGATTATCAGCCTTTGGGGTCGACAGCTCCTCAACCAACATCCCAACCATCGGTGAACAGACCGACAGATGTTTAAAGGTATTCAGGAATGTTCAGGTTTTGTAATTATTGGCATTTAAGCCGACAGCTTCCTAATCATCGGCATTTAAGTCGACAGCTTCCTAATCATCGGCATTTGAGCCGACAGCTTTCGAATTATCGACGCCTAAGTCGACAGCTTTTAACTATTGGTATTAAGCCGATAGCTTTTCAATTATCGGCCCCTGAGCCGACAGCTATTCAATTATCAGTTTCCAAGCCGACAGCTATCCGTTTATTGGCTCTTGAGCCAACAGCTTTTCAACCATCGGCTCTTAAGCCGACAGCTTACTAATTATTTGTTCCCATGCCAACAGCTATCCAATTATTGGCTCCCATGTCGATAGCTTTTTAATCATCGGCCCCTCAGCCGACAGCTATTCAATTATCGGTTTCTGAGCCGACAGCTATACAATTATTGGCCCACATGCCAACAACTATCCAATTATCGGTCCCTGAGCCGACAGCTATTCAACCATCGGCCCCTGAGCCGACAGCTTCCTAATTATCGGCTGCTAAGCCGACAACTTCTCAACCATCGGTATTCGAGCCGACAGATGTCGAATTAATAAACAATCCCGCCTTCGGCCTTTGGCCACCCAAAAAGAAAAAACCTTTCACTTTGGTCTGGATCCTTCCTCAGCCAGAGAACAAAAAAAGAAAACAACAGCCTCCATAAAGTTGGCGTCATGACCTTCCGTCTAACCCAATGAACATCATACCTTGACCAAAGCTGCTATCTAAACAAGAATTGTTTCCGGTTAACACCGATTCTTCATCCTACCAAGATCCACAACAAAAAAAACACAAAACAAAAACAAAAACAACAACAAACAAACAAACAACAAACAAACAAACAAATAAAAAACATAATAAGAAAATAATAAACCAATAAAAAAACAACACAAAAAATAGTAAAACAAATAAAAAACACATAATAAACAAATAATAAATGATAAAATAAACCAACAAAATGAGACCAGCTAAAAAAGAGAAGAATACACAAAAATAAATAAATAAATAAAATTAATAACAAACAAGCAGAACAAATAATAAAAAAAAACTCTTGCATGGTTCTGATTTTGAATGCTTACACTTGCATGTTTGCCTGTAATATAGCATAATACACTTTTCTTGGACATTCTAGGACTGAAACTCCTTGAATATATAACATTGCCTTAACTCTAGATAGGTGCGTGACATGTCGCATCCTGAGGGGGGAAGAAACCAGCTTTGGTGAATGCACACGTCGGGGGGAAGAGTCGTGGCTATGTTGTTAGTAGAACTCACAAATTCATCCGAGACAAACTCCTACACTCCGCACATAATGTGAATCAATAAGCTTTGACCATAGGGATTTCAGGCTTTCCTCCTAACACTCTATGGACGCTCTAATGCCTGCACTCACACGGAAGGCAATCGTGAGGAAAAAGCTGCCTGCCCCGTTAAAAAATATATAAATGAATAAGTGGAATGTGGATCCAAGTAGTCGGGAATCCCCACTGAAACAAATGAGGAGACTCGCGCGAAATGGTGAAGCAAATTCTATTAATGTGAATCCGAGTAGCCGGGAATCTCCACTGAAACAAATGAGGAGACTCGCGCGAAATGGTGAAGCAAATTCTATTAATGTGAATCCGAGTAGCCGGAAATCCCCACTGAAACAAATGAGGAGACTCGCGCGAAATGGTGAAGCAATTTTAATAAAGATGAATCCCAGTAGCCGGGAATCCCCACTGAAACAAATGAGGAGACTCGCGCCGAACGGTGAAGTCTACAACCAAAAAATAAAATAACTAAAGGGGGGTTGTGCCAAGTTACCGAAAGTCGAGAACCAGAAATGAACGTGCGGGCGATAGAGTAGTCCTCGAGTATTACTTAGAAAGCCTGCATATCCCTATATTCAGGGTCTATTGCTCACACGCCTACACCCCCACGCCACAGAGAATTGTCTCGGGTGAATTGTAGTTTTGATTATGAACATAGGCTATGCGGTGTCCCTGTTGCGTGTGCGCACCCCCGCTAGCTGTGCTCCGTGAACTGCACCTGGTCTGTGAGTTATGGACCTTGTCCCTATCCTATCCCCGATAGAGGGGAATTATCTCATATGTACTTACATTATGCCTGCCATGATGAATGCCTACATGCCTGTATGCTTGAGTAGGACAAGAACGAACGAAATAAATAAAACGGATCAATCAATAAAAGAAGAATGAATAATAAGAGGTGAATAAAAAGGGGGGTGAACAAACTAAAAAAAACAAATAAAAAAATAAATAAAAAATATAAACAAACAGCAACAACAACAAAAAAAAACCAATGAAACAAAAAATAAAACAAGACAATAGTAAAAAATAAAAAAAGGGAAGAGAGGGAGAGAAGAAAACATATAGAGACTGTATAACAAAAAATAATGAATGAATGAAATGAATGAAAAGAAAAGAAATGAATGAAAAGAATGGTCATGATAAAATACAACTTTTAAATTACCGGCCTCTGAGCCGACAGCTACTCAATTATCGGCCTCAGAACCGACAGCTTTTCAATTATCGGCCTCAGAGCAGACAGCTTTTCAATTATCGGCCTCTGAGCCGACAGCGACCAAATTATCGATTTCTCAGCCGACAGCTTTTCAATTATCGACCTCAGAGTCGACAACTTTTCAATTATCGGCCCCTGAGTCGACAGCTATTCGATTATCGGTATCTTAGCCGACAGTTACCCAATTATCGGCTTCTAAGTCGACATCTATTCACGTATTGGCTCCTGAGCCAACAGCTTTAAATTATCGACCTCATAGCCGACAGCTTTTCAATTATCTGCCCCTGAGCCGACAGCTTCATAATTATCGGCCTCTGAGCTGACATCTTTTCAATATATCGGCTTCTAAGCCGACAGCTACCCCCCCTTTTTTTTATCGGCCCTTAAGCCGACAGCTTTTCAATTATCGGCTCCTGAGCCGACAGCTATTCAATTATCGACCTTTGAGCCGACAGCTCTACAGTTGTTGACCTCCGAGTCGACGGCTATCCAATTATCGGCTCCTCGGCTGACAGCTATTCAACTATCGATTTCTGAGCCAACAGCTATCCTCACCATCGGCATCCATGTCGACAGCTGTCCGGAGTCCTTCAAAAAAAAGAAGAAGAAAAAAAGGGGAAGAGAAGAAGAAAAAAAAGAAAAAAAAGAAGAGAGAAAAAAAGGAAGAGAAAAAAAAAGAAGAAAAAAAAAAGAGAGAAGAAAAAAAGGAGAGAAAAAAAAGAAAGAGAATGATGATGAATGATAGTGAGTTACACCCGCAGGCCTGTGGACGCGCTTTTTTTAAAGCTTATCGGCTTATTCATTTTATTTATTATTTGGCGTGCCAGTCACCGAAGTGACAATTTTATTGTGCGCTCGATCTGACATGGTCAGTCGATTGTGAGTGATCGTGTCGGGACCTGAAGTCCGTCATACCATGAACGTTATGACGTTAATTACGTCCTTCCAAGGAAGGACAACCCTTGATTAAACGCTAAAAGTAGGAGGCCTCGAGAGGCAAACAGATATTCACATGCTTAATTTTAAACTTCCTACCAGGGCCAGGGAGGCGGGTAAGATAATGACACCAACCGTAGAAACAGATGATATCGTTAAGTCAGCGGTCCGAAAACCGAGTGAAAGGGAAGAAGGAGGATTTCGATCACAGGCAGATTGAGCCGTGACCATGATATAGGTTTAAAGCTTCGATCGGTATTTCGACAGCCTTTCCTCTTAATCTGGGTTACGCCCAGGGGGAAATAGACTATCACCCACGGGATGCCAGGATGAAAGCCGAGAGATAGAGAGGCTGAACCTCCCAACCCGTATACATATGGGCTATAGGGCAATGTATGATTTTCCCTTTGGAACGCTAGCGGAATTCATGCAGTGGCAGAATCCCCCGAGCAAAAGGGTTATTCGTAAATCCATTGCAGTTAGGTGGAACGTAGGGGTTATGACTCCCCTTCAATTTTATCCCCGGGACATGTCGGGTAATCCACGGATATTCCTTTGTGGGTTCGTTTTGGGTATTGGAATTCATTGGATGGTAGATCGGGCTCTCGGCACACTCTGAATGGGCACAGGCTCTCGGCACGACCCAAAATGGGAGGGCCAGGGCTTCCGGCGCCAATAGCAAGCAGGCCGGGGGTTCCCGGCGCCAAAACGAGAGGGCTTGGGTTCCCGGCGCGACAAAGAGAAGCAAAAGGGGAGCCCTTCGGCGCAGGCTTCCCGGCGCAAGGAAGAAATGCTAGAAGGGGGGTTCTCGGCGCGCTAAACCAAAGAGGAGGGGGCCTCCCGGTGCGACCAACATGCCAGGTTCCCGGCGCGAAGGGCAGAAGGCTTCCCGGCGCGGAGGATGCAGAGAGGGCTCCCGGCGCGCAGGGAAGAAGACCAAGGCGTAGGGGCTCCCGGCGCGCGGGGATGAAAGGGGGAGGAGTTGTTCCTGGGGGCTCTCGGCGCCTGAAGAAGTGGCGCCGGGAACTTTTCACCTGGTTCACTGTAGGCTGAGCCGAGAGCTGCGAGGGCGCCGGGACCAGAACAGAGCTTACGGTACTCTGTTTTGGGTTTCTGATTGATTCAGACCAAGGGGAAGGATTTCTTTGGGGTCAAAAATAGGTCAGGGCATCAAAGTTGAACTAGATTAGGCTTGGGCTTTATAGGAACATCAGGATCGAGGAGGAATTTGGAAAGGCCAAGGCGTAGAGAATCCCTGTCACCGGTGTCATACAGAGTCCCGGGGACAGCTTAATGTCGGCTTTCGTGGTCCTGGGAGAATTTTGACAGCATCTCCCCTGGACTCAGCATTTGCCAGGGAATGATAGACGATCACCCACGGAATGCCGGGGTGAAAGCCAAATAGAGGGGTATTAGACCCCTGACCATGTACGTGCCTGCAGCACTGTTTCGATATCCCTTTAGAGGTCAACGAAGCTTATGCAGTGGCGGAGCTCCATTGCCTCGGAAGGTTATAAAAGCCGATCGAGTCCGGAAAACCTCGTAGAAAAGGGGAGGGTTATCCCCATTAATTGTCACCCCTGAGGTGCATATGATGGCCCAAGGCATCCCTTGACATAACAAGAGTATTTATGGGGTTTCTTCAGTGGTAGCAAAGGTTTTACGACTTGAGGTTTACAGGTTGGCTTTTCGGCGCCAATGGCAAGGATGCCAGAGAGTTCCCGGCACGGGCTTCCCGGTGCGCTAATAAGGTGGCCAAGGGGCTCTCGGCACGGGGTCTTCCCGGTGTGAGGACAAATCGGCCCCGGCGCGATGGTGAGAAGTGGAATGGGTGGCTCCCGGCGCGCCCGGGAGATGGGATCTCGGCGCAAGAAGGCTTGCGCCGAGGGCTGTTCATCAGTTTCACTGTTGGCGGGGCCGAGAGCTATGAGGGCGCCGGGATAAGAAACAGAGCTTACGGTACTCTGTTCTTGAATCTGTTGGGGATTCAGGGGTTTCTTGACGATTCAGGCTAAGGTAAATAGGTCCTGTGAGGTCAAAGTGAATCAATTCATCGGGTTTCAACTGGATTTGGCTTAGGTTTCAAAGAAAGTCCAAGATCGGAGAGGAAACTGGGAGGGGAAAATCAGGATACAGAGAACCCGTGTCACCATTGCTGTGCAGAGTCCGGGGACAGCTTGATGTCGTCTTTCATCATCCTGAGAGCCAAGAGATGGCTGTCTCTGGACCCAGGGAGGATTTCGACAGTGCCAATAGGCAAAACCATAGCATCTAGAATTATAGAATCTCACTAGCAGCGGCCATTGAAAGCATTGCCAATATCGATAGCAGACTGCCCCAGAAGCCAAGAGATAATCTGTCTCTGGTCCTGGGGCAAGCCTGGGAGATTCTATGCAAGCGACACCGAACGGCCAGGAACATCGGTATAACTAGAGATACACTCATTCTGCTGAAGACAATTGAGTCCGAAGACCCATCAGAGAATCAGGCGCGCTTAAGTCGAGCTAAGAAAATGAAAACATGTAAAGGAAAGACATGGCAGCATACGGAGAGATAGCTGGCAGATGTTTCAATCACCCAACGCCCAGATGGGCCATTGGAGCATTTCATACCATTAGATCACCCCAGAACTCACATCAATCACACGGAGGGAATGAGGGAGAGGGAGATGAGTAGACATCGGGATATCCCGGTTACATCAAAAAATAAAATCGAGATAAACTCGGCAGGATTACATGAATAAGAAAATAAAACCATGGGGGAGGGCGGAGCATTGACTCCTCTCCCTCCCCGGATGCCCACCTGGAGCTTCTTCCCTGGGGAATCGGTCTCTTCTCTCTTTCTTTTTCGGCGGAGGAGGCTCTCTCTCTCTCTCTGGCTTCTTCTCTTTTCTTTCTTTTTGATCGATGGTCTGGCTTCCGATCCTCCGATCCCCTTTTCTTTCAAAGGGGGTATGTTTATATAGGTCTCATCCTTCTGTGCTCTCGGTGGAGGGTAGTCGGTGTGGCCGGCTTGCTTGCCACAGCTCCCGGCGCGTCCAGCGGCCCTTTGTTGAGGTTCCCGGCGCCATTCTCAGAAGCCCAATCGGCCGGCCCATTTGGTGCTTTTAGGCCTCACACTTGCCTTGGCTTCCCTTAGTCATTTTGTATTGACTTTTATCAGAACCGAAAGAGGCCCCTTTAGTAGTGACACAGCTTTGTTGAGATCATCTTGAGGTTCCATCAGTGAACGAACTGGGGTTTAATCAGTATTGCCGTCTGAATGACGACAAAACCGGGTATGTTTCATCGGCATTGTCATCCGAACGGTGACAAGACCGGACATCAGCTTCCGTCTGACAGACTTCGGCCGGGTGTGTAATCTGTGGAGAGGATTCTTTATTTGTCCTGACTTTTGCAAAAGCCTTCGCAATCTTCATTTGTCGGCTCCGGCTTCTCATCAGAGTGTGCTTGGAGGTCTTATCAGTCGAATGACTGCTGCTTTATCAGTGCTGCCGTTTGACTGACGATGGCACCGGACATCAGCTCGGCTGGCGGAGACTTCAACTGGGTAAACGGCTGTCGAGCTTCATCAGTGGTCTTCCACTGTTGGTCTGATCTTCCTTTCAGTTAGGCTTCCACCCCTGTTCATTTTCAAGGTGTCAACAAATGCCCCCCACCTGCGGGCAGCGTAAGCGCAGAATAAGCGACACGGGGTCTGCAGGTGTCTTTCATCATTCGAGGGTATATTCCTCAGTTTTATCCTTGACATTGTCCTTCAGCTTGATCATGTTGCTGTAGTAACATTCTGCATGTCCATCTTTCACTTTCATGTCTTCGTCTCTGCATTTTCTGACTTCATTGTCACCGTTTGGAGATTTTAGGCATTGCCTTGGACTTCTCGGCATGGCGCTCTCGGCGCGACCGTTGTCGGCGCGGCCGTCTCGGCAGGGGCTTCTCGGCGCGCTCACGCTCGCCGGACTTCCCGGGGCGAGGGCTTTTCGGCGGCTGCTTCTCGGCGCGCCCATTTCCTTAGGGGGTTCTCGGCGCATGCCGCTCTCGGCGCGCCTTTTGGCCGACGGGAGCTCTCGGCCGGGGAGTTCTCGGCGCGCATTTGGCCGCACCGAGAGCCCCTCGGCTTCGGGCCCTACTTAAGGCGCCGAGAGCCCTTTTCTTCCTCATTCTCTCCTCTCCTTTCTCTTTCTTCACTTCGGCGGTGGCGGTGGGCTGTGGGCTTCCCCCCCCCCCCCCCGGGAGCGTCATTTTCCCCCCCCCTTTTTGCCGATTTTTCGGGGTAGGTCCGCTATATATATGGGATTGAGTCTCATTTTATGCTCGGGATCACTCCCTCTTGGTGGGTGACTCCCTATTCTTTTTGGGCATACCCCGGACAAGAGGAGATGCTGCCGAAATTTTTGAGAATTTGTTTGTCTTATTGTTTCATGCCCATTCATCTTTCTGATGCTTCTTTTCTTGTCTTTTTCTGACTGCAGGTGCTGACATGGCTTCCAGTTCTGCTGTTGCATCTTCCGGAGCCGTTGGAACAAGTTCATCGGCTCAGCCGGACATATCTCGGGCCAAAGTCAACTGGTTGAACGTATACAGCCTGAGCTTTGGCTATGACCAGATTGCTAGTGTCGACGAATCTTCCGATTCTGAAACTGACACCGTATCGACTGCTGAAGTTTATTCTTCCCTGGAGGGTGCTGAATTCAGGAGAGCTGCTGACTACCGCCCGGACTTGCCGAAGGATCGTCATTTGCTGCCGTTTGTTCGGACTTTCACCATACGCGGAATGCGGGATGTTATTATTGCCCGTTCCGTGGAAGCGGCAATACTTGCCGATAGAGACAGCATGAAGGGTTCTGTCTATCGAGCCCGAGCCATATATCTCCCAGGTGAACAGAGGGACTGGAATGCTGTGCTGGGCATCTCCGATTTAGAACCCGAGAAGAAGATGCTAACCCGGGCCCCAGAATTCACCCCTGCAAGGTGGGATCATACCACCGGCCGTGTCCACCGAGAGAAGACTTCATTCGGACTCTTTTTGGCGCCTGCGAAGTGGGGTTATAGAGACGAGCCATTTGTTCTTAACTGCCTGGCCGTTCAGTTTAAATATCAGCTGGCTGCCGGCTGGTTTGGAGATGCCAAGTTGACAGACGCCCATCTTTTTAGGGTTGGAGCAGTGGAGTTTACAGAATATGTTTTGAAGGAGTATGCCCCTCTATTGGTTAGAGCTGGGGTATACCATAGTGTATTTGCCTCCAGGTTCCGCTATCCCGTCTCTCGGGGATTGTGTTGCGGTATGCTTGAAGTGTTCTGCCCGCAGTTCAATACATTCTATACAGCGGAAGGCGAGACATCCCTCGACCTCTGGAGTTTATCGCAGCTTTCTGGCCTACCCATGGACGGAGAGCCATATGAGGAGGTCTGCCTGGATGATTCCATCAAGGACGCCTCTAATGGAGAGGGCCGCTATTCTTTCGGTTATGCATACCGGTATCTGATGAAAGCTTACCGGTCCATCTGTTTGGCCTACAGTAGGGGGTCCTCCAAAGGCTATCAAGCCAGGGAAAAGAGCAGCCGACTGAGAGTCCGTGTGGGGCAGTGGATACAATATTTCTTCGGGGGTCCCTTGAG
Organism: Amorphophallus konjac; assembly: GCA_022559845.1. Classification (NCBI taxonomy): domain Eukaryota; kingdom Viridiplantae; phylum Streptophyta; class Magnoliopsida; order Alismatales; family Araceae; genus Amorphophallus; species Amorphophallus konjac. Next base: position 140,780 of record JAHNEJ010001035.1, read on the forward strand.
GTACGCAGACTTTCCTTCCGTAGGGCTGACTTCCGGTAAACAGGTCAGGGCCCCCCGTTACAAGTCAGCACTGCCAGCTTCATTGCGCCGGACAGACGCGGATGGCCCGAACCCAGCAGGGGTTGATCCCATCACCCATTGTGCAGCCTATTTGACTTTCTGGCTATGCACTTTCGCTCTCCCTCAAGGGGACGAGACGATTATTAGACCCGAGGCTATATATCCGGCCTGCCAGATGGCTTGGGGGATGCGATTGTCTCTGTGCCCAGTGGCTCTGTGTTTAATTTACAAATCCTTGGGGGACTTGCATAGACATCGGACCCCCCGCTCTTCGAGGACCGTGGGTCCCTTTCATTTCTTCAATGCCTGGGTTTGCAGCATTTTCCCTGAGCTGGCCCCGAGAACTTTACAGTCAGACACACTGCTCCCTCGTATGATTGAGTTCGCTAGCGCTGAACCTGGTCCTTTCTCAGAACAGCTGTTCAAGATGAGGGGTAGGCTAATAAGAGTGCCTGTAGACGCACCTGGCAGCATTCACTTTTGGAGCTTGACAGCAGGTTCAGCTCCCTTGGTGGACCCTCAGAGGGAGTGCAAAATGGAGGAGGTGGAGGTTTATGTCCATCCTGTTTCGGGGGTCGCCGCCACCCGGCCTCTTTTAGAACCAGAATTGGTGAGGTGGGCCATGGCCATACGGCCCAGTGTATTAGTTTTCAGGAAGGGGGGCCTGCTCATTTTGGAGCCCTATTATCCCTTCCGCTTTGGCAGAAATTTTGGTTACGACCAGCATATCCCTCCATCGGCTGCTCAGTTTCCTCTGGAGAGCCGGGCCAAGCACGGGTCTAGTATTGCCGGCGACGGTCGGATATGGTGGGATTTCTTTCACCGTCGGGAAGACACAACTTTCAGGGTCCCGACCGTCTCCAATCGTCTCCCTCGGGTCTCATCAGACTATATCAAGTGGTGGAACATACGCACCAATTTTTATAAAGATGGCAGAGGCGCTTTCTGGGATGTGGCCGAGCGCTCCTTTTTGAAGCGGCAGTCAGGGCCTGTGTTTGACATTGACGAGGTCCATCTGAGGAGGCTTTATTCCCAGCACCAGAGGGAGGCAGAGGCTTATATCGCTGCCCGCCGGTCTTTGAAGGAGGCGGGTGCGGAACTACCCACTCCTGTCTTTTCTGAAGTTGATGTAGACACTTTCACCAGAGACTTGAGACAGCTGGGCCACATAGGGGACACTCATTTGGAGGTGCAGTATCCATTTCCCTCGGAGGAACCACTCTCGAAGGCTACTTCTTGGAGGGGTCCGGCAGACAGATTTCATCCTTACAGGGCCTTTGTGCGGAGGGAGGACCGCACCCAGTCATATTATCAGCACACCTCCTGGCTTTTTGTACTGTTAAATGTCCACGGGCTGACAGTGGAGAGCCCGGTAGCTGTCATTCTAAATAAGCAGCTTTTTGTTTCTTTCCATTATGTTGACGCCTGGTGCATAGATTACCTCGGCCTATTTCATTGCCTTGATTTCCATGGCCATAAGGACTTGGCCGCCCTGACGGAGAAGTGTCAGACTATTGGCGATGTATGCTGGCTCGTGAAGGAGGCCGCCTCCCGATCAAAGGAGGTAGCTTATATGTATTGGCCGCTTTCCACTTTTTACGACGGCCCAGCAGGTGTGCTCCTTGTTTGTTTGATCATGGCTTCTTTCTTCTTATTGTCATGTTTTGCATATGTTGACTATGACTGTCTCTCTTGTGTCTCGCACAGATAGACCAGACATAAAACGGCAGGGGCTTTACAGGAAGATAATTGCTCAAGCTGAGAAACCTGCCCACTTTGAAATTCCTGAAGCAGCACCTACGACCACTCCCCTGCCTCCGGGCAAGAAGAGGAAGCCTTCTGTGGTGAAGGTTGCAGTCGCCAAGGCCAAGAAGGCCAAGGTCGCTCGGACCCGGAAGTCGGCTTCGACTGCGAAGGAAACTGGAACCCCTCTTCCGGATATCCCTTCATTTGACGCATTCGCATCTCAGAGGGAGGCCGCACAGGCATCTGCCGAAGGTGACGGTGATATCTTGTAGCTGGAACCTCCTTTGTCGTCTTGACCAATCTCCTAGGGAGTTCTTTGAGGTTGAGCTTCTTTTTATCTGATACAGCCCAGGAGCAGGTTGAAGCGCCTGTGGAGACGGACACAAGACTGCCTTCTCCCACCCCGGTTGGCGAGGAGGAGGGTAAATGTGCTTTTTCCATTTGTTTCATACTTCCGTTGTTTTCTTTGCTATACTTCTCAGAAGTTTTCTTTTCTTGTAGCAGTGGCAGTCGGTGTGCAAGCCGAGGCCATGATGATGACGGAAGAGCTGCCTCGACCACAGGAGGGTCACAAGACTCGGCCAAAGCAGAGTACTATTCCGGCCAGACGCATAATCACTCGATCTACATCCCGCCATACTTTAGAGGTACCGGCCCAGCATATAGCTAGTGTGGAAATATCTTCGGGCAGCTCCCAGGCCGTCTCCCATGAGGAGGAGGTAGATTTCAGCGACAGCGAAGGGGAAGGTATTGCCAAGTCAGAAGCCCCTCCTGCACTTGCGAAAGGTGTTCTGTCTCTTCGACCCGCCGAACTATCAGTGTTATCCTCTGAGGAAGAATTTCAGGAGGAGTTTGCCGGGCTCGATACTGAGATTGACATAACTCCACCACTCGCCGTTTCGGCCACGGAGCTTTCTTCTCTTTCGCCCCATTTTGAGGGTGCGGACCCTGCTTCAAAGGTGGGTTGTTCTTCATGTATGCTGCTTCATTTGTTTCTTTTAGTTAGTGCTAAAGGTCGCTTTGCTTTGGTCTCAGAGTATTGTTGCTGCTACCTTGGCCACCTCCACATCCTTCATGGACATTTCCCTTGTAGATTTGGCTATTGTTCCTTTTCTGCCTTTGACCTGCACGGGGGCTCCTGAGATCATTCGCCCTGTGCCAGTGCGGATACAGTCCTCGACAGACTTGGCATCATTAGACTTGGGGGCTGCAGAAGAAAGTGTCATCCCTGCCAGGGCTTCAGATCTTAGAGCCGAAACAGATCCGGCCAGGAGCTCCGCTTTCATACCGGCCGCAGTAATGTCAATCGCGCCCGAGTTAGCGATTCCTGCCATAGTGGCTACAGAGTCCGAATTCCTGTCTACACAGTCTAAGGCACCTCTGTCCCCATCACCAGAAAGAGCAGCTGAAGGTACAGCCTCCATTGCAGAGATAACCCCATTATTCATCGATTCTCCTCCCGCGGATGTTCAAGGTGTAGCTCCCGAGGCAGCAGCAGAGGAGGAGTCTTCAGCCCAGCAGGGGAGTACAGAGAGATATCGGTTAGCTCTTTCGGCAGATTTGCCTTCTTCGTCCTCCCAAGCGGGCATTGGACTATGGGCAGATATTGACGGAGAGGTGACTTTTGAAGTCGTCGCCTCTGCTTCCTTTGGCTTTACTTCTCCTGACAGCTTCGTCTGGCAGCATCTGGACATGTTACGCCAGCTAGTAGAGTCTCAGCCTGGCTTGACATATCTACAGCTGAAGGAAATTGCCAATCGCCTCACCGCTGGCCTGCAAGCCATGGGCTGCCCTTTGGACATATGGGCTCAGCGGGTCTTGCTTTTGTTGAAATTCGTGCATCGGAGAGACTTCCTAGCACGGATCATGGTTGACAGGCTGACGGCGTTGAAGTTGCAGAGGTCGGAATGCAAATCCGAGGTGGAAAAGCTAACGCTGACACTTGATGAACGCCAGGCCGAGCTACAGAGCATTATTCAGCGGGAGGAGGCTATCCAGAAGCGGGTAGCCGTTTTGGAGGCGGAACTCACTGAACTTCGGGCCGAGCTGCAGCAATTATCTTCTATTCGGCCACAGTCCACCGAGGAGGTGGCTTTACTGGAGGGTCGGGTGATGTCTTTCCAGGACCTGTCCACGAGGCTTCAGGAGGAGGAAGCGCGCCTTCATGAGTTAGGAGCCGCCCCCTATGTTGGTCTTCTGGCCTTTGAAGATATCTTTCGGCGGCCATGAATTATCTTCACTTTCTTTTCTTTTCTTTTTTTTTCATCTTTTTTTGTGACACAGCGTCCCCTCGGGGCCCCTTATGTACTCACTTCGTAATGAAAAGAGATCTTTTGGCTTCATGTGTATCCATCTTGTCTACCATGCGGTTTCATCACTTCGGGAAGTGGGGTAGTGGTTTTAGCAATCCCTCATGTGAATGGCTCGTACCTAGCAGGAGAGCGTCCACCCCTTCAGAGAAAGGATGGGGAACTCGCTCCACCGCGTGACGGGCATCCGAAGAGGTGCTTAAACCGGATTGTGCTGGTATCAGCAAACGTCCCTCTTGGCAATATGTGCTATGAGGGAGACAATTTGCAGGAATGTGAAAGAAGGGGTTTCATCAGAATGGACGGAAAGTCTAGACTGGGTAGAGGTTATGGCAGGTGGGACATTTGAAGGGGGCATAGTTTTCATCAGAACAGACGTAGGGTCTGGACTGGACAGGGTTTTATCATTGATCGGGCGAAATGCCAGTCGATCAATAGTTGGTTCCATCGTCGATATTGGGTTTATATCGAAGCAAAGGGTTTTATAAGTTTCATCAGTATAGACGAAAGGTCTAAACTGGGTAGGGTTTCATCATTGATCGGGCGAAATGCCAGTCGATCAATAGTTGGTTTCATCGTCGATATTGGGTTTATATCGATGCAAAGGGTTTTATAAGTTTCATCAGTATAGACGAAAGGTCTAAACTGGGTAGGGTTTCATCATTGATCGGGCGAAATGCCAGTCGATCAATAGTTGGTTTCATCGTCGATATTGGGTTTATATCGATGCAAGGAGATTTCATAAGTTTCATCAGAATAGACGAAAGGTCTAAACTGGACAAGGTTTCATCATTGATCGGGCAAAATGCCAGTCGATCAATAGTTGGCTTCATCATCAATATTGGGTTTATATCGATGCAAAGGGATTTATAAGTTTCATCAGAATAGACGAAAGGTCTAAACTGGACAAGGTTTCATCATTGATCGGGCAGGATGCCCATCGATCGACGGTGGGACGTTTGAAAGTGGGTATGTAGGTTTCATCAGGGTAGACGTAAGGTCCACCCCGGGAAGGCTTTATCATCGGTGGGGCATAGAGCCAGATGACCGACGGAAGGCTTCATCAGTGAAGGGGAGGTAAAGGTAGCGTGCCGGTTGGCATGGAACTTTTAAATTACCACATTACTGACCCAAGTGCCCTTTCGGGTTTTCACCGGAGCCAGCCCCCTCTTGCTTTTGCCCACGCGCCCTTTCGGGTTTTCACGTGGCGGGGTACCCGATTTTGCCTGCGGTGCCCTTTCGGGTTTTCACCACAGCTGGGTTTTTTGGCCATTTTTGCCCTTATCCGGGATGTCCGAACAAGTCTGGCGGGGTATCTCTATTTTTAACCCCATTTTTTTATACGTATGTTTCCTGAATTGGGACTTCAGCACGGATCGGGTGATGTGCTGCTTCATTAGTGCATGCTCTTATCATCGGTATTGGGTATATATCGATGCAAGGATTTTATAGGTTTCATCAGGGTAGACGTAAGGTCTGCATTGGGCTGGTTTTATCATTGATCGGGCAGGGTGCCGATCGACCAATGGTAGGTTTCATCACGGCGGGACGTAAAGGGATATGCAAATTTGATAGGACGGGTTTCTTCGTTGATCGGGCAGGGTGCCCATTGATCAAAGGTGGGTTTCATCATTGGTATTGAGTTTATACCAATGCAAGGATCTTATGAATCTTCATCAGAATAGACGTAAGGTCTACCCTGGGCTGGTTTTGTTGCTGATCGGGCAGGGTGCCAATCGATCAACAGCAGGTTTCATCATCGGTATTGGGTTTATACCAATGCAAAGGTTTCATGGGTTTCATCGGGATAGACGTAAGGTCTAAGCCGGATAGGTTTCATTGCTGCTCGGGCGAGTGTGCCCATTAATCAGCAGCAGATTTCATCACGGTGGGACATAGCGAGACACGCAGCTCTAGTCGGAACAGATGTAAGGTCTAGACCGAATAGGCTTCTTCGCCGATCGGGCAGGGTGCCCTGTCGACCAAAGATGGGTTTCATCATCGGTATTGGGTTTATACCAATGCAAGGATATCATGGATTTCATCAGGATAGACGTAGGGTCTAAACTGGATAGGTTTTATCGCTGATTGGGCAATGTGCCAATCAATCAACAGCAGGTTTCATCGTCGGTATTGGGTTTATACCAATGCAGGGATTTCATAGGTTTCATCGGGATAGACGTAAGGTCTAAGCCGGATAGGTTTCATCATTGACCGGGCAGTGCGCCAATCGATCAAAGCAGGTTTCACCATGGTGGGATTTTGGCAAGGTATGAGGGTTTTATCAGGACAGACGTAGGGTCTGAACTGGGTGGGTTTGATCATTGATCGGACGAGGTGCCGGCCGATCGACGAGAAGTTTATGACGGGAGGTGAGGTTTCTTTAGGATCACCATATTACTGGCCCAAGCGCCCTTTCGGGTTTTCACCGGAGCCAGCCCCCTCTTGCTTTTGCCCACGCGCCCTTCCGGGTTTTCACGTGGCGGGGTACCCGATTTTGCCTGCAGTGCCCTTTCGGGTTTTCACCACAGCTGGGTTTTAGCCATTTTTGCCCTTGCTCGGAAAACCTGAACAAGACCGGCAGGGTATCTCTATTTTTAACCCCATTTTTTATTTATTTTCATTCTTTTATTCTCTCTTCCCCTCTTTTTGGGAGGGTAACAAGTCGGACTGTCATCAGATCATGATAAGGGATGGCCCGGCTAGGGCGGAGTGCCGCTAGACCAAGGAAGAAGGGTAGCTTGGTTAGGGCGGAGTGCCGCTAGGCCAAGGAAAAGGGTAGCTCGGTTAGGGCAGAGTGCTGCTAGACCAAGGAAGAAGGGTAGCTTGGTTAGGGCGGAGTGCCGCTAGACCAAGGAAAAGGGTAGCTCGGTTAGGGCAGAGTGCCGCTAGACCAAGGAAGCAGGGTAGCCTGGTTAGGGCGGAGTGCCGCTAGACCAAGAAAAGGGTAGCTCGGTTAGGGCGGAGTGCCGCTAAATCAAGGAGGAAGGGTAGCTTGGTTAGGGCGGAGTGACGCTAGACCAAGGAGGAAGGGTAGCTTGGTTAGGGCGGAGTGCCGTTAGACCAAGGAAAAGGGTAGCTTGGTTAGGGCGGAGTGCCGTTAGAACAAGGAAAAGGGTAGCTTGGTTAGGGCGGAGTGCCGCTGGACCAAGGAGGAAGGGTAGCTCGGTTAGGGCAGAGTGCCGCTAGACCGAGGAAAAGGGTGACTTTTAGTCTGATTACTCGGGGAATATTGGTTGGGCAGCATGATACAGCTTTAGGTGTCTACCGTTGAGTGGTGAGAATTGGATTTCCCCTCGATGGTTAACAACCACGTAGGCCCCTCCTTCGTAGACCCTCTGTATCACATAAGGACCTTCCCAATTAGCATTCAGCTTTCCTTTTGGGTTGGACGCCATGACTTCTTTTTTCTTGACCATGACAAGGTCACCTTTCTTAAATTCTCGTCCTTTTACGAGTTTGTTGAATGCAGTGGCCATGCGGGCCTGGTACATTTGGATATTCTTCTGAGCTTGGAGGCGCTTCCCTTCCAATTCAGCCAATTCTTGTAATCTTCTTTCTGCATTGGTTTGTTCGCCACGGGCCAGGTCATATTGGACTGCCACCCTGAGTGACGGGACTTCCAGCTCCAGTGGAACTACTGCCTCTGAGCCGTATACCAGTGAGTATGGCGAGCACCCTGTAGGTGTCTTGAAGACAGTGCGGTATGCCCATAGAGCTTCATACATCTTTTCTTCCCAGTCCTTCTTATTAGAACTGACGACTTTAGCCAACAAGGTGCATAATGTTTTGTTGAAGGCTTCTGCCAATCCATTTGCCTGTGGATTGTAAGGAGTGGAAGTCCTCCACTCGATCTTATACTTCTCGGCGAGCCGATAGATCTTTTGATTTCTGAAATGACTTCCATTATCAGATATTATTCGGCTGGGGATCCCAAACCGGAAGATAATGTTTTGTTTGATGAATCTGGCAACCAGCTCACCAGTCACTTCTCGTAATGCTATAGCTTCCGCCCATCGGGAGAAGTAATCTGTTATTGCCAGTATGTACTTATGTCCGGCTGAGGAGGTCGGTAGTGGGCCGACTACATCGGTTCCCCATTGTGCAAACGGCCAGCTAGGGATTGTAGGGTGCAGAACGGCAGGTGGCCTTCTAGGCACAACAGCATGCTCCTGACATTTCTGACATGACTTCGCAAACTTGCAGCAATCTTCAAACATAGTGGGCCAATAGTAGCCCAGCTTCTTGATTTCTATCTTCATTTTAGGGCCAGCTTGGTGAGCACCCGCCGTCCCAGCATGTATTTCTTTCATTGCTTGCCAAGCTTCCTCAGTGGACAGGCAGCGGAGCAAAATCTTCTTGCGTGCATCTGCCATTATTCGGAACAGAGTTCCATTTCTGAATTCATAAGAATCTTTGATCCTTAGAAGTTTCATCTTTTCTTCTCTTTTCTGTGGCAGCTGTTGGTGTAAAAACCATTGTAGCAGGTGCTGTCTCCAATCAGATGCCTGTTCTGTACTGATCATGGCGACTTCATTTTCTTCGGGGCAGCCTTCTAGCATGCTGGGGACTTGCCGCCGATTTATAACAACAATGTTCAGTGTCTCATCCGGTGGGACTGCTATTGAGCTGGCTAGCTTTGCCAATGCATCAGCCTGGGCATTATGTGCACGGCCCACATGCTTGAGCTCAATATGATAGAATTTCGCCATGAGGCGCACAGCTTTTTGGTGGTAGGGGTTCAACTCCGGCTTTCGCACTTCGAACTCACCTTGGATTTGCTTTATTATCAACATTGAATCCCCGAATACCTGAAGCATCTGGATGCCCATGTTGAGGCTGATGTGCAACCCGATTATCAGAGCTTCATACTCGGCTTCATTATTAGTGCAGGGCTTGTTTATAGAACAGGAAGTATGCACAACCTCCCCCTCTGGCGATCTTAGCACAATACCGGCTCCGGCCCGTATTCTGGTCTTTCCATCGGAGTCCGTCTCTGTTCTAGATGCTCCATCAAAGAATAGCTGCCACATAGTTGACTGAGCCTGGCAGGCTTCTAATGTTTCATCATCGGGTAACTCAGTCCCCAACATATCATTCTCTGGCACAGGATGCTCTGCGAAGAAATCGGCCACGGCCTGTCCTTTTATTGCCCTCTGGGGTATATATGTGATATCGAATTCCATCAGAATTACTGCCCATTTGCCCAACCGGCCTTTCAGTACTGGCTGAGTCAATATGTATTTGAGCGGATCTGCTGCAGATATCAATCTGATTTCGTGTGACAGCATATAGTGCCGGAGCTTTTTAACGGCAAAGACTAGTGCCAAGCATGTCTTTTCTATATAGGTGTAGCTTTCTTCAGTTCTAATCAGCCTCCGACTCAGGTAGTATAGAGCCTGCTCTTTGCCTTCTTCATTTATCTGTGCTAGCATTGCCCCCAGGGAACAGTGTGTGGCTGCAATGTATAGTATCAGGGGCTTGCCCTTAATAGGTGCCCCCAGTACTGGAGGGGTCTTAAGATATTCTTTCAGCTTCTCAAAAGCTTCCTGACAGCCCTCGTCCCAGAGGAACGGTACATCTTTCATCATGAGCTTGTGAAAAGGGTGGCATCTCCCCGACAGATTTGATATGAATCGTCGGATATAGGCCAAACGCCCTTGTAGAGATCTCAGCTCGTGGAGATTCCTTGGTGGAGGGAGCTCCTGGATAGCTTTAATCTTGGATGGGTCGATCTCAATGCCCCTATGACGGACAACGAACCCAAGGAATTTTCCACTGGACACGCCGAAGGCACATTTCATAGGATTCATCTTGAGTTCATATCTGCGCAGCCTCTGGAACACTATCCTCAGATCTTGCAGATGATCTTCTCTTCTGCTGGTTTTCACCACCAGGTCATCGATGTAGCACTCCACTTTCTTGAAGAGTAAATCATCAAAGATCTTTGTCATAGCTCTTTGATAAGTAGCGCCGGCATTCTTGAGGCCGAACGGCATCCTTTTGTAGTGAAATATCCCCTTCGGGGTGCGGAATGCAGTATGCACTCTGTCTTCTTCAGCAATCCAGATCTGGTTGTATCCGGATGACCCATCCATGAATGACAGGGCTTCATGGCCAGTGGTTGCATCGATCATTACTTCAGTGATTGGCACTGGGAAATCATCTTTCGGGCAGGCCTTATTCAGGTCCCTGAAATCTACACATATTCTGATCTGCCCATTTTTCTTCTTCACGGGCACTATATTGGCCAGCCATGTAGTATATTGGTTCTCTTCAACAAAGCCCACATCGATCAGCTTGTCGACCTCTTTGTTGATTTGATTTATCAGTTCGGGGCGCATTCTCCTGGCAGGCTGCTTCACAGGGCTTGCCTCTGGGTTTATCGCCAATCGGTGCTGTGCCACATCAGAACTCAGTCCCGGCATCTCATCATATGTCCATGCGAAGCAGTCTCGGAATTCTTTCAGAAACTGAATATACTGTTCTTTGACAGCTGGCTCCAGCAATGCACTGAGGAACGTAGGCCTTGGCTCATCTGCTGACCCCAGATTCACTTCTATCAGCTCATCGACGGTGGCCTGGCCTCCGTCCTCAACTTCGGGTGGGGCTTCTTGCAAATCAATAAAGCCTCCCGGGATATAATCTTCTTCATTCTCATGACTTTCTGTTTCATCACACCGATCATCAGCAGATGCTGGTGCATCGTATAAGGCCAATATGGCCGGATTCTGTCCAGTCTGCCCCGAGGACGTGACTGGCTCAGCGGAAAACTTCGACGTGGAGTCTTCCGTGCTTAGAGACTCTTCTGATGTGGGCTCCCCTGAGAGGTTATCATTATGTAGAGCTCGGAACTCTTCTAGAATGCGCCCAAACTCCAGGCACTCTTGCAGCTCTCTGGCTACTTGGTCTTCATCCGGGGTTCCCGTGTCAAATTGTGCTTCGGCCTGGAACAGATCCTCTTTGCAAGGTGGATTCTCCCAGCACCAACCCTTCTTGGTCTCATCAGACATCCTTGCCTCCGGCTGGTTGTCTTGGGCTTCATTGTCTGTTATGGATTGATACATAATCTCTTCATCTTCAAAGGGGTATTGATCATACCCTACTTCTGGGGAATCTTCATTCGGGTAGAAGGCTGAGATGACATCCACCTCGGCTTCATAGTATTCTTGCAGGGTATAACCCAGTCCCGGGTGCTGTGTGATCTTCCTCAGCTCCTTGCTATCTCGAGGCGGATCCCATAACTCCTTGAATGCTTTCTTCTGAGCAGCAGGCTGTATCGATGGCATTTGCATCTTGGAGAACATTTGTGAAACCCGTTGGGTAGTATAATCCAGGCCCGTAATTGGTACCATCAGGTTTGCAGCTTCTTCAGGGGCCATGCAATCTTGATCATCTTCTTCGACTGCCTCCCCGGTGTAGAATATGATAGGGGGTTCGCCGAAGCGAGGGATTTCCATAGTCTTTAGGGGCAGCACTGTCTGGTATTCTGTGCTGGCTATGGGTTTGACTAGACCCTGAGGAACTTCCACCTGTGTGTATTTTTCTTTCATCTTTTCTTCAGTATCATCTGGGTGTATGCCGGGAGGAGTGATCCGAGCAAAATCCCCAGCATAAGAGATGTGAGACACCCCGTGCTTTTTAATGTAGCCCTTTGGCGGCGGCGGAGACCAATTTCTTGCTTTCGTCGCCGGCTTTTCTTGGCTGACCACAGTTTCTTTTCCTTTATCCCTTTGTGACACCTCGGTGTAGTAGGATGCATCGAGCATATGGCATTCGAACACTTCGAAGGGATGTAGGTCTGCAAACACCCTTTCCTCTTTTCCTTCATGGCAATATTTTATGCATTGGTGTAGCGTGGATGGCACTATCTGATATTCGTGCAGCCACGGTCTTCCCAGCAGGGCCTTATATGTGGTGTTGGAGTCGATTACATAGAATCGTACCACTGTAGTGAGGTCGCCCAGTGTGAGATTGAAATCAGCCACCCCGAGAGGTGTTTCACATTTCTGGTTGAATCCTGCAATTTTCATATCTCTGACCTTGGTGAGCTGCAGATCAAAGTAATATTTCTGATAGATGCGGTATGGGAGAATATTCACAGCAGCCCCTGGATCTATTAGTATTCTGCTTATCGGCTGACAGTTCAGGGAACCCCTCATATATAGCGGTCTATTATGGCCGGAATTTGGGATTAGCATATCATCCTCTGTGAATGTTACTGATGGCCCAGCATTCACCTCTGTCAAGAGTGCTTCACATTGTGCCGGGGACTGCAGGGCATCCACAATTGCTTGGCGAGCTTCTTCACTCAGAGAGAGAATTTCCCAGATGGAGAATCTGGTAGGGAGCTTCTTCAGCATCTTCATGACTCGACTGCCCACCCGGACATTAGACAGTCTCATCTCCTCTGCCCATCGGGGTCTTGGAGGTTCATGTGGTGCCTGTGGCCTTGGCTGTCCAGTCCCAATTTTATCTTCTTCATCGGTCTCCCGGGAGGCCTCTTCTGTAGCGACTGCCCCTGGTTTTGCTAGAGGATTACCTTCTTCATCTTCTTCATGCTGTTTCTGCTTTCCAGCCGCTGTCTGCTGGCATTTATTGCTCTTATCTGGAGCAGTATGAGATGGTTGCTCGTCTTCTAAGCTGGACAAGAACTCCAGGAACGAAGGGGCTTCATCTGCCTTCTTTTTGTCCTGGTACAGACTGGCAGGGGGAGGAACCTGGACACCTCGTATCTCTGGTTCCGGGATTTGATAGGGTTGCTCCCCTCTGAACATGATATTATGGTTGGCTGGTGGTGGGCGCCCCCATCTTCTCCCAGAACGTGTTGCATGGGCCGAGGTAGAGGCTTCGGCATGGTTAGCTTCTAGCGGAGCGTTGGATGCTTCCGGCTCATCATCCTCCCCGGGCAAGGAAAAGAGTACTGACAGAGTGTTACATTGTACTGTCGTGACCTTCTTTCCTCTCTTGGATTTGGGCCGTTTCTTCTTCTTTTGGGAATTTGACTTTGCTGGCTCCTGCCCCCAGAAGGGCTCATTTTCAGCTTTTTCTTGTTCTGCCTCTGGCTGCTCTTTAATTTTCAATTCTTCGAGCTGTTCCCAGAGTATACAGTCTTTCATCAGCAGATGCTTGGGCTTCTTCTGCTCATACTCATCAAGCTCATTAATATATTGCTGCAGACGCCTGGCTGCAGGGCTTACTTCTTTATGTGTAGGGAGGGGAGTTTGTCTCCTCCGGTTGTGAATAGGGATCCGGATGACTGGTCCAGTCTCAGTTGTATGCCATATTGACTTTATCGGAGGCGGCTCAGGCCTTGGTGTAACACCTCGGACAACTGCTCCGCTGGTACTGGCTGCAGGAGTCTTCTTTCTACTTTTTATGGGTATCATCTGCCATCCTTCCTGATCCTTCTGTGGGGTGAGGAAGCAAGCTTCATAGGTATGCTTGGTGCATTCTTCAACGGCTTCCTTGGGCAGCTGTTGGTAGAGTGAGATCACATTGGCAGCCACTCTCCAGGGTGGAGGCTCATGTGGATGGGGCGGCTTTACCTGGTAATCTCCCAGCTGCAGCTCACCTTTCTTGACCATTCCTTCCATGATATCTTTGAAGACATAACAATCTTCAATTGCGTGCCCCAGCGCACGGTGAAATGGACAGAACAGCGGATCATCCTTCTTTGCTGCATCTGCTGGTCTTTTGGGTTCAGGCAATGTTACCTTATTGAACTTGTATGCCCAGTTGAACAGTGCGGCCGTCTTATCCTTTGGGAAGGAATATGCTTTTCTCATCTTGTCTCTCAGAGAGACCTTATCTTTTCTTTCTGCTGTATCTGCCAGCGGGGGAGCTTCATCTGCCCCTTTCTTCCCCTTCTGTTGCTCGAAGGTTCTGAAATCGACGGTGTTGGCCTCAGAGTGCGATGGCCGTCGCTCATTGGATTTTCCCTTTGGCATGGTGGGAACATTGGCGGTCGGACGCTTGGACAAGAACGTCTCGACCTCTGCCACTATATTATTCAGTCGGTCAAATGTTCTGACATCTGCACCGATCATTTTTTCTAGCACCTCCCTCCTGAGGCTCTGCTTGCATATCTGCACCGCATCTTCTTGATGAGGAGGCCTTCGGCATCTCATGGCTAAGTTCCTCCATCTTTTGATGTAGTCCAGTGCGGTCTCATCTTGTTTCTGCCTAGTTGCATACAGCTCTGCTATCGTGATTTCTCTTTCCGTGACATGAAATCTGTCGCGGAATTTTCTTTGCATATCAGGCCAATCAACCACTGACCCCGCTGGCAAGCTTGAGTACCATTCAAAGGCCAACCCAGTGAGAGATGAGCCAAAGAACTTGAGCAGATAAGCTTCATCGACTGCTAGGTCGCCCATGATTGTAGTGTAGTAGGCTATATGCTCCCTAGGGGAGCCTTGGCCATTAAATTTCTCAAACTTCGGCGGCTTACTGACGCCTGGGGGTAGTTTCTTGGCAGCATACTGGGGAGGATAGGGTACCCTGTACACATCATAAGTACCCGCATCACCACCAGTCTTTTCTGACAGCTTCATTTCCACAATTCTTTCAATCATCTGCTTGTGGGCCACAGCTGGATCTATCTCTTCTGGGAAGAAGTGAGCTTGTTGCTGGCTGTGAGGAGTTGTCATCACAGTGGCGCGCAAGATGGGCGCGGTAGGCTGTGTCTGAGACACAGAGGGCTGAGCTGTTGTTTGCTGTGGAAATGGTTGGCTTGGTGTCTTGCCCTTATCAGCTAGGAGAGGGTTAGCTGGGATAGCTGTTTCTGCGGAGCTGGATGTTTGCCCCGCAGGTTCAGCTTGCTTTGAGACTGATGTAGCTTCATGTCTCTCATTGAGCTGTCTTCGGAGAGCGCTGATCTCCTGCTGATATCTCCTGAACATCATCTGGATCATGGGATCCATAGTTGATGGGATTTGTATATCTTCAGAAGTCCCTTCAGCATCATCAACGAAGGGGTTATCTCCATCTTCTGTTGTTACCACATTAACTGTCATAGTGGTAATCCTGCGGGCTTCATCATCAATTTTCATTTTATCCTTTGCGGCCTGGCCTCTTCTTGTGACAGGACCAGGTCTAGTTGCCAGCCTGAGCAATTCATCTGGCTGAGTTGGTAGTATATCTTGCCCCCTGGCCAGTCCAGCCATGTTGCAGGCGAAGATTTGCATCTTTCCTTTTCGCCTGTAGACCTTTCTTTTTATTTGGCTAGGATATCTGAGCCGGTCAAAGACCGATATTCTTTCTTTGTCTTCTTCCCCGTGCAGGTCTTCTTCATTATATCTGGCCCTGAGGCCTTCTTCATAGTCATTTGAATCGGAGGAGGAGGCTCCGATCATCATTTCTTGGAAGGTTTCTTCTTCTTCATCATCCCTGGTGCCCAAGGCACGGGATAGTCTTTGTTGACCTAGGGCAGAGCTCCCTAGGTAGTGGAAGTAGTCTTGGACTACTTGCTTTGTCTCTTCAGAGTTGTGCCTTTGCGGCTCAGGTTGGAACATCAGTCTTTCCTGGCTTCTTTGCTGATAGGCCAGTCTTGTTATCTGAGCATTCAAATGCTCGGCCTTGGAATATCTGAAGATGTCGGCCTGTCTGGCACAGGCCCTCGATCTTCTTGGGACGGCAACCATGGCTGGTTCACAGATTCCCGCATCGTCATTCCGGCAGCAGTTGGCAGCAACATCATGGTTCTTTCTCTGCCATCTTCTGCCCCCGGCCCTGGGGTGGGTGACAGCAAGGTCTTCTTTCTTCTCAAGTCTCCTACCCCTCATCATGGGGCGAGCAGCAGTCAGTTTTCTTTCTCTATCATTTCTTTCATCTCTCCTACCCCAGGCTCTGGGGTGAGCAGCAATAGCATTTCCTGTTTCTTTTCCCTCTCTTCTTTGGCTTCCCGCCCTGAAGTGGGTGACAACATCATTGGTAGCCTTCTCCTCATCTTGAGCTGGAGCCCAGCTCTGCATCTTCTTCGGTCGCCAGACCTGTTTGTATTTTGCTGGCTTGGGCGCCAGCGGCTTCCTCTCATCGGCCTCCCAATTGGCATGCCTGGTGGCCAAAGTTTGGAATCTGTTCGTAGTGGGCACTTGCGGGACGATCACGTCTGGGTTGACCTCCCTCGGGCGGCCGTTGAGGTTCGTCCGGATCCCTCCGATCATCATGGTCTTTCCGGAGTTGGAAAGACAACGGTCAGCAGTGACATACCGGCTCCTCAGGTTGGTCCTCCTCCCCTTTTGAGCAGCAGCGGGGACCATGTCCCTTTTCTGGACATGATGGACGTAGCAGGCGACGGCCGTGGGGGCAGTGTTCTCCGGTAGGATGTTCTTCTGGTCGGTGATCTTCACCGGGGCACTTGCAGCAGTGCCTTGCTCGTTGTCGTTGACCTGTAGAAGGTCAGTGAAGACGATGCCCAAGCAGTTGGGCAGCCCAACGGCAGGCAGCAGTGATCCGAACGCGAGGGGTACCGCCAGGTAGCCTTCGCGCACATGCATGTCAATCGGCTGCTGGTCGAAGCAAACAGACATGATTCCAGCTGTCATTGTAGATTCCTGAAAATAAGGAAAGTACACAAAATCAGAAGTTTCAGGGGGGCCCGCCGGGCCTCCTACTTTAGCGTAAAGATGAAGGGAGACTTAGTCCCACCGGGCGTGCCAGACTTGTGGACGCGTAATCTTATGTTTATTTATTTTTGTTTGTTTATTTATTTATTTATTGATTTATTGGCGTGCCAGTCACCGAAGTGACAATTTTATTGTGCGCTCGATCTGACATGGTCAGTCGATTGTGAGTGATCGTGTCTGGACTAGAAGTCCGTCATACCATGAACGTTATGACGTTAATTACGTCCTTCTAAGGAAGGACAACCCTTGATTAAACGCTAAAATAGGAGGCCTCGTAAGGCGAACGGGTATTCACATGCTTAATTTTAACCTTCCTACCAGGGCCAGGGAGGCGGGTAAGATAATAACATCAACCACAGAAGCAGACTAGATCGTGTGTTTGGCGGTTCAAAACAGTTATACTTGGTGGGAACAAGGAGATAGAAGATACCCTGTCACGCCCCGAACAAGGCGGAAATATCGGGACGTACAGTTAGGGAAACGCTAGCAAGAGAGGGAACAAAATCTAAAATGATACACAAGTGCTACAAGATGGAATACTAAATGATCATTAACAGACCACAACTGATACAATAACCTCAAGTTCAACTTAATACAACTGGAATAATCAACCACTAAAACTCAATGACATAACTGAAACTAAATGCTCTCCAAAACACAACTAGAACTGATACACTCAAGACATCACTCATGCCCTTCCCCATCGGTAAGCGCGTCACCTGAAAAGCCTGGAAAGGGGGAAAACACAACTATGAGCTGACGCTCAGTAGAAAATAACAGACGGGTATAAGTGATTAACAGTTTAATTACATTTTAAAATGTCATGCTACAAATGATAAAAACAATAAAAAGATAACGATAATATCACGAAACGGAATTTAAAGATCTTGCAAGGTCAAGAAATATAATGAATAGAATGGTAAGACAAGAATTTACTACAGGAGATAACGATAAGAAGTTGGCCATATCAAGTCAATTCAAGTCATGTCAAGCACGCATGTATTTTCATTTCCACGTCCAAGTAATCAACAAGTAGAGTAACCACAAGTAGAGTATAGAACAGTAAAGAGTGGAAAGTGAAACGTAGTAGCAAGTAATATAGAGAGTAGTGGAAAGAGTAGTGAGTAGTGGACAGTCCTAGATTTAACACATGTCAAGTACTGGTGCCAAATGCCACACCTAGTCATTCACCTCCCCGGGGTACACGTAGTGTTCGGGCACTCTTCCCAGGACCAGACCGAGCCCTTATTTGTTTGCCAGGCATTGATTTCTTTTGGATCAAAGATCCCACGAATCTAGACTTCCACAGTTTATGGCCAGAATTCCAAGGTTTAAGCTAAGTAGCAATAACAACATCAAGTAGGAAAGAGATTCATTTCCAGAATTCCAAGGTGAGTATAATCATCAAGGAGATTGAAATCAAGTCACAACAAGAGTTAATCATGCTGCGCTACTGTAAAACAGCAGCAATCAAACAAGCTAATCAACATATTAATCCTAATCACCAAGTTAAGATATCATGCTTAACCATTATCATTTGTATTAGCCAAAGTGCCAACAAGCTAGAACAAGTTATCAAGGTAAAGAACAAGCTCTCACAGGAGTGAAAAAGAATGCATTAACAGAGATTTAGTTACACCATTAATCATTAATTAAGTGAGTTTCTATTTAATCTTGTATGCATTGAAATGAAGATGGTAAACGGTGCGTTTTTATGCTAAGTTTGCATGTAGGAACCAATCCAAATTTGAAATCAAGAGGGGTACATGAATAGGTCAAAAGTTCTTCAAAAATATAATTTCAATGGGACTAAGTTAAATGGGTTGATTCCCCATTGATTCGGATCCATTTTCGGTTCGAAAAAATGAAGAAAACGGGTTTTCTGGTGTACGGGTCGACCCCTGGGGTCGACCCCTGCAAAACGGGGTTCTGGAACTACATGGGTCGACCCCTGGGGTCGACCCTCGCGTCTGGGCCGAATGGGTCGACCCCAGGGGTCGACCCTCGGGCTGCCTGGATTGCCAGGTGCATGGGTCGACCCCTGGGGTCGACCCCTGCAAGAACAGCAACGGCTGTTGCTTCCGGAAAACGTGAAATCTCACCCAAATGGGGTCCAAATGAGTTGAAATTAAAACCATATGATCTAGGAATGTTAATGGACATTCTAGGGTCATAAAACTATAATTTGGAAACACTAATTTCATCAGAAATCACAAGAATCACAACCTATTCTATGAAGAACACAAGTAGACCTAGTTCAGGACATACCTCCACTAAATTGACAAATACTCTCGATATACAAAACCAAATTTAGGGATTTTGGTGTCAAAAGAAAGCTAACTCGATCATGAAGCCAACCATATACTATATGCTACATGAAGATCAAGTTATATAACTCAAAATGAGCCCGTAATCAAGCTCTGGCTTAAGGAATTCTATATGAAACATGTTCTAGATATATTTTTACAAAACTTCGAAATTCATGATGCATGCTCAATGGAATTTGGGGCTTTCTAAGTTAAATGAAAGATAATAACATGCTGATTACTTCATGTGAATTAATTAAAGTTTGGTTGTTAGATCCTACCTCAAATCGGAGAGAGAAACTCGAAACCCTAGGATGAAGAACACTTGGACAGCACCTCACAAAAAGCTCGATTTCTCCACGGATACCTAATGAAAATTGGGGCTTTTGCCACCAATGGATAGAGCTTGATGAGAGGAACAATTTGCTATACTTATGATCAAGATTTGGTTGAGAATTCCTACCTCAATCGATGGATCAAAGAAGGATGAAGAGAAGCCAACGGCCTGCTGACCGACCTCCACAAATCGAACTAAATCTCCTCAGATCCGAAATTTCAGCGAACCTAACAACAGCCAAATGAAAGAAGACTCGTAGGGCTTCATTTTGATAGCTCATAGAGATTCTGGAGCCTTCTGAATTGGGAGTATTCGCTGCTGCAAGCTACGTGTTTAGAAACGGCGCCGAAATCCTTGACTTGACCAAACTATGTCGGTAGCACGTTTTGGGGCTAAGTTTACCTCAAATTGATTGAGGGTAAATGTTCCTTACATTGTGGCCTTCCATTTGCCCGTGATTTCAGATCATTTTGTTGAGTAATCAGGTCGAATTTGATGTTCAAAGTTTGGGTGAATAGTGAATACGAATTTGGGTTAGGTGGGTTGAAAGTCAGGCTTAATCCACTGATTAGGCCTAGATAATGATTTAATTAGGCTTACTCCAAGAAGACAAAAGCGTTAGTCGAAACATCTATTATTTAATTATTATTTTTATGAATTTTTCTAGGTAGATAAAATTTACTTATACTATTCCGTAATTAATTAAATGTTAAGTTCGGAAGACTAAGTTCACTAATTCGGCTTAATAAACGATTTTCTTAGGCTTAAATGTAGAAGACAAAGTTGCTAAACAAAATTAATTCTACAAGATGTGATTTTTGGGGATTTTTAGAAAATAGTTGAAAAATGACTTATTCTATTAATTAATTAATTAATCTAATTAATTTGGATAATTCTCATTAATTCGAATAACTTCAAATAAATTCCAAATAATTACAAATAACTTTCTAAATAAATTTCTAAGGAATTTGGGGTCTTACACCCTCCCCTACTTAAAGGAATTTGGTCCTCCAAATTCACTGCACTAAAACTGAGAGTAGAAAAAGATCGCTCACCTAGAATAGATCGGGATACCGCTTTCGCATAGTCTCTTCAGATTCCCATGTAGCTTCTTCGGTCCCACGCCGACTCCACTGAATCTTGACCATCGGTATCGAACGATTCCGGAGTTGCTGTTGCTTCCGGTCCAGAATCTTGACAGGTCTTTCCTCATAGGTCAAATCTTCCTTCAGTTCAAAATCCACCTGCTGAATGATATGAGTGGGATCGTACACATATTTCCGTAACATAGACACATGGAAAACATTGTGTACGCCAGACAAATGCGGTGGTAAAGCCAGTCTGTATGCCACCTCTCCCACTCTATCTAGAATCTCGAATGGACCAATGTACCTCGGACTCAGCTTGCCATGAATGCCAAATCTTCGGATCCCTCTCGTCGGAGAGACCTTTAAGAACACATGCTCGCCAACCTGAAATTCCAATGCCCTTCTCCTGTTGTCGGCATAACTCTTCTGTCTCGACTGGGCTACTTGTAACCGGTCTCGGATAACACGGATGTTCTGTGATGATTCCGAAACAAGATCTGGTCCAAGCCACTGTTCTCACCTACCTCGTCCCAACACAACGGGGAACGACAACTTCTACCATATAGTGCTTCAAAAGGAGCCATCTGAATGCTAGACTGATAGCTGTTATTGTAGCGAATTCAATTAATGCCAAATGCTCACTCCAATTACCACCGAAATCAATCATGCAAGCTCGCAACATATCTTCCACTATCTGATTGGTTCTTTCAGTCTGTCCATCTGTCTGTGGATGAAAAGCAGTACTGAAATTCAGACGAGTACCCAAAGACTCTTGCAGTCCCTTCCAGAAATGTGAAGTAAATCTGGGGTCTCGATCAGATACTATATTCACTGGAATACCATGCAATCTCACCACTTCCTTTATATACAAAGCAGCCAATACATCAATCGTCCACTTGGACTTAATTGGTAAGAAATGAGCCGACTTTGTCAATCGATCCACAATCACCCATATCGCATCAAATCCACCACGAGTCCTAGGTAGACCCATAATGAAATCCATGCCAATACTTTCCCACTTCCATTGGGGTATGTCGAGTGGTTTCAATTTCCCTGCTGGTCTGAAATGTTCGGCCTTAACTTGCTGACATACCAAACATCTGCTCACAAAATCTGCAACTTCTCTTTTCATATTCGACCACCAAAAGGACCTTTTCAAATCTCGGTACATCTTAGTGCCTCCAGGATGAATGGTATATCTGGATCTATGAGCTTCCTCAAGAATTTTGTTCTTTATTGTAGCCTCATCCGGAACACAAGTTCTGCCTTTAAATAATAATCTACCATCATCGGCCAACATGAAGTCAGGTCTACTGCTCAAGCTTCCCTTGATCTCTACCAACTCGGGATCATTATCTTGCAAGGACTTGATCTCTATCAATAATTCAGGTTTAAGTTGAATCGGAGCAATCAAGATCCGATCATTGTCAATATTGAGATCCAGACTAGATAATTGTTCCAACAATCTCCATTCTTGTAACATGAGACTTGACAGTCTAGCTACCGGCTTCCGGCTTAATGCATCTGCCACAACATTACCTTTGCCAGGATGATACTCAATCGAGAAGTCGAAGTCTTTCAAGTACTCCAACCATCTCCGCTGCCTCATGTTGAGTTCCTTTTGAGAAAATAAATACTTCAAACTCTTATGATCTGAAAACACTGTAAAGGTTTCTCCATACAAGTAATGCCTCCATATCTTCAAAGCAAACACGACTGCAGCAAGTTCCAAATCATGAACAGGATAATTATCTTCGTGCTTCCTCAACTGCCTAGAGGAATAGGCAATCACCTTCCCATGCTGCATGAGTACACAGCCTAAGCCAATACCTGAAGCATCAGTATAAACAACAAATCCTCCTTCACCAGAAGGTAAAGCCAAAACAGGTGCAGTAGTCAAACACTCCTTCAGAGTCTGAAAGCTTCGCTGACAATCATCTGACCAATCAAACTTATTCTCCTTGCGGGTTAATCTTGTCATAGGTACTGCAATCTTGGAGAAATCTTGAATAAATCTTCGGTAATAGCCTGCCAGGCCTAGGAAACTTCTAACTTCAGTTGCACTAGTAGGCTGCTCCCAATTCTTCACTGCCTCAATCTTCGAAGGATCAACAGAAATACCTTCTTGGTGATAATATGTCCGAGAAAGGACACTTCTTGTAGCCAGAACTCACACTTACTGAACTTAGCATATAGCTGATGATCTTTCAATAGTTGCAATGCCATTCTCAGATGCTCAGCATGCTCCTCCTCATTCTTAGAATAAATCAGGATGTCATCAATAAAGACTACGACCCATTGATCAAGATAGGGCCGAAATACTTCGTTCATCAACTGCATGAAAGCTGCTGGAGCATTCGTTAGACCAAAAGGCATAACGACAAATTCAAAATGACCATACCTGCTGCGGAAAGCCGTTTTATAAATATCCTCTTCCTTAATCCGCAACTGGTGATATCCAGATCGAAGATCGATCTTAGAGAAATATTGAGCTCCTGCTATCTGGTCAAATAACTCGTCAATCCTCGGCAAGGGATATTTGTTCTTGACAGTCTGCTGGTTTATTTGCCGATAATCAATGCACAACCTCATCGAACCATCTTTCTTCCTGACGAATAACACAGGGGCTCCCCACGGAGAAGTACTAGGACGAATAAAACCCTTCTCGAGTAATTCCATCAGTTGCTGCTTCAGTTCCCTCAGTTCCGCAGGAGACATACGATAAGGAGCCTTAGAAATAGGAGCTGTGCCAGGAATAAGATCAATGAAAAGATAACTTCCCGCTCAGGCGGAAGTCCTGGTAATTCTCTGGAAAGACATCAGGAAAATCTCGGACAACAGGAATGTCCTTGATCTCCATCTGCTGCTCAGGAGTTGCACAAACAAAGGCTAGAAAAGCCTCACACCCATGCCTCAAAAGCTTATCAGCTCGAAGAGCCGAGATGAGCGGTACAGAGTTATGGTGCTTGACTCCCGTAAAAGATAAACCAGAATGTCCAGTAAAGTCACTGAGCTAGAACTACAGTGAACATTGGCCTCATACTTGGCCAACCAATCTGCTCCTAGGATTACATCATAATCCTTCATATCCATGCAGACCAAATCTGCTGGAAAGTTCTGTTCACCAATCATAACCTTACTAGAAGGATAGAAATACTGGATTGTTGATCTAGTGCCAATAGGGGTTGAAATCTCTAACGGAGTATTCATCAAAACAGGTTCCACAGCTAATGACTTAGCAAATCTCCGTGAAATAAAAGAATGTGTTGCACCAGTATCAAAGAGAGCAAATGCGGGCTTATCGATTATAGTAAGGGTACCTTCGACGAGTCCGCCATCATCAGAAATCCCAGTTTCATCTGCATGTAAAGCTTGAAGCTTGCCTTGTGGTTTCTTGAAGACTAGAGGTTTTGCCGGTGTAGCTTGTTCCGATATGAGAGGACAATTGGGGATACGGTGCTCCTTGCTTCCACATCGCAAACAGGCGCCTTGCTTGCGCCAGCACTCCTCTATCTTGTGACCCGGACGATCACAATAGTTGCACACGCCCTTGAATGGAACAATAGGGCCAGGCTTCTTGTCTTCATGCCTCAGCATCTTGCCTTCCACGATCCGGACCCGCTCCACGAACCAGGTCCACTAACAGGCCTCTTCTTGGTATACCCGGGTTTGACACTCCCGGAACCCGTAGGTAATTCTTTCTTGGTGCCTTTCCCACGGATTCTCTCCGTCATCTCAAGAGTATCCTCTAGAACTTGTGCTTTCCTTACCATCTCGGAATAAGTGGAAATCTCCATCGGTGCCAATTGGTTGATATAATGAAGCTTCAATCCATTGAGAAAGCGCTTCGCCTTCATCTTCTCGGTGGAAATGAGATGTGTAGCATATCGAGAAAGCCGTGCAAATTGAGCCTCATACTCTGCCACGGACAAACCTCGCTGTTTCAAGGCCGCGAACTCTGCCGCTTTCTTCTCTTGCACTCTATCAGAAAAATACTTGCTGTTGAAGAATTCCTCGAACTCTTCCCACATAACTTGCCGATCACCGAGAGTTGCCTTGATAGAATCCCACCAAGTACGTGCATCATGTTCCAGTTGAAATGTGGACAAAAGGACACGCTCCTGGTTGGTGCATTGCATAACTTCAAAGATTCTCCCCATCTCATCTAGCCAGTGCTCGGCTTGGTCAGGGTCAGTCGAACCAGCGAATCTAGGCGGATTCATTCCGCGGAAGTTCCGGTATAGATCACCGGTGCCATGCTGTGCCGCTCCTGCCTGAGCTACTTGCTGAAGGGCCTGAGTCAGGCCTTGCACCGTACGCTGTAGGTTCCTCCATTCAGCACGATCAGCTGCCATCTACAAGGGAAATAGATTACTTAGGTTTAATCAAGATAAATAATTCACGATTAAGAAACGATCTTAACCCAAGTTTCTACCCATTCTCACCAGGTCAGGTCTTTAGACTTTTACAAGGTTAGGGATCTAATGCACCTAGACACGACCAAAACTCGATACCTGGCGGAGGTAATCGGTCCGAAGACCACTCGCGCAAGTGTGCGACCTTCCCGATAGGCGTAGCCTAACGTTCGGACAACACCTTTTGATATACCGGTCAATGGGATGCAATGCAAGAAAACTTAAACTTAGGAAACCTAGGAATGTGAAACCTAGGGCTCTAATACCAACTAAACTGTCACGCCCCGAACAAGGCGGAAATATCGGGACGTACAGTTAGGGACACGCTAGCAAGAGAGGGAACAAAATCTAAAATGATACACAAGTGCTACAAGATGGAATACTAAATGATCATTAACAGACCACAACTGATACAATAACCTCAAGTTCAACTTAATACAACTGGAATAATCAACCACTAAAACTTAATGACATAACTGAAACTAAATGCTCTCCAAAACACAACTAGAACTGATACACTCAAGACATCACTCCTGCCCTTCCCCATCGGTAAGCGCGTCACCTGAAAAGCCTGGAAAGGGGGAAAACACAACTATGAGCTGACGCTCAGTAGGAAATAACAGACGGGTATAAGTGATTAATAGTTTAATTACATTTTAAAATGTCATGATACAAATGATAAAAATAATAAAAAGATAACGATAATATCACGAAACGGAATTTAAAGATCTTGCAAGGTCAAGAAATATAATGAATAGAATGGTAAGACAAGAATTTACTACAGGAGATAACGATAAGAAGTTGGCCATATCAAGTCAATTCAAGTCATGTCAAGCACGCATGTATTTTCATTTCCACGTCCAAGTAATCAACAAGTAGAGTAACCACAAGTAGAGTATAGAACAGTAAAGAGTGGAAAGTGAAACGTAGTAGCAAGTAATATAGAGAGTAGTGGAAAGAGTAGTGAGTAGTGGACAGTCCTAGATTTAACACATGTCAAGTACTGGTGCCAAATGCCACACCTAGTCATTCACCTCCCCGGGGGTACACGTAGTGTTCGGGCGCTCTTCCCAGGACCAGACCGAGCCCTTATTTGTTTGCCAGGCATTGATTTCTTTTGGATCAAAGATCCCACGAATCTAGACTTCCACAGTTTATGGCCAGAATTCCAAGGTTTAAGCTAAGTAGCAATAACAACATCAAGTAGGAAAGAGATTCATTTCCAGAATTCCAAGGTAAGTATAATCATCAAGGAGATTGAAATCAAGTCACAACAAGAGTTAATCATGCTGCGCTACTGTAAAACAGCAGCAATCAAACAAGCTAATCAACATATTAATCCTAATCACCAAGTTAAGATATCATGCTTAACCATTATCATTTGTATTAGCCAAAGTGCCAACAAGCTAGAACAAGTTATCAAGGTAAAGAACAAGCTCTCACAGGAGTGAAAAAGAATGCATTAACAGAGATTTAGTTACACCATTAATCATTAATTAAGTGAGTTTCTATTTAATCTTGTATGCATTGAAATGAAGATGGTAAACGGTGCGTTTTTATGCTAAGTTTGCATGTAGGAACCAATCCAAATTTGAAATCAAGAGGGGTACATGAATAGGTCAAAAGTTCTTCAAAAATATAATTTCAATGGGTCTAAGTTAAATGGGTTGATTCCCCATTGATTCGGATCCATTTCGGTTCGAAAAACGAAGAAAACGGGTTTTCTGGTGTATGGGTCGACCCTTGGGGTCGACCCCTGCAAAACGGGGTTCTGGAACTGCATGGGTCGACCCCTGGGGTCGACCCTCGCGTCTGGGCCGAATGGGTCGACCCCAGGGGTCGACCCTCGGGCTGCCTGGATTGCCAGGTGCATGGGTCGACCCCTGGGGTCGACCCCTGCAAGAACAGCAACGGCTGTTGCTTCCGGAAAACGTGAAATCTCACCCAAATGGGGTCCAAATGAGTTGAAATTAAAACCATATGATCTAGGAATGTTAATGGACATTCTAGGGTCATAAAACTACAATTTGGAAACACTAATTTCATCAGAAATCACAAGAATCACAACCTATTCTATGAAGAACACAAGTAGACCTAGTTCAGGACATACCTCCACTAAATTGACAAATACTCTCGATATACAAAACCAAATTTAGGGATTTTGGTGTCAAAAGAAAGCTAACTCGATCATGAATCCAACCATATACTATATGCTACATGAAGATCAAGTTATATGACTCAAAATGAGCCCGTAATCAAGCTCTGGCTTAAGGAATTCTATATGAAACATGTTCTAGATATATTTTTACAAAACTTCGAAATTCATGATGCATGCTCAATGGAATTTGGGGCTTTCTAAGTTAAATGAAAGATAATAACATGCTGATTACTTCATGTGAATTAATTAAAGTTTGGTTGTTAGATCCTACCTCAAATCGGAGAGAGAAAACTCGAAACCCTAGGATGAAGAACACTTGGACAGCACCTCACAAAAAGCTCGATTTCTCCACGGATACCTAATGAAAATTGGGGCTTTTGCCACCAATGGATAGAGCTCGATGAGAGGAACAATTTGCTATACTCATGATCAAGATTTGGTTGAGAATTCCTACCTCAATCGATGGATCAAAGAAGGATGAAGAGAAGCCAACGGCCTACTGACCGACCTCCACAAATCGAACTAGATCTCCTCAGATCCGAAATTTCAGCGAACCCCACAGCAGCCAAATGAAAGAAGACCCGTAGGGCTTCATTTTGATAGCTCATAGAGCTTCTGGAGCCTTCTGAGTTGGGAGTATTCGCTGCTGCAAGCTACGTGTTTAGAAACGGCGCCGAAATCCTAGACTTGACCAAACTATGTCGGCAGCACGTTTTGGGGCTAAGTTTACCTTAAATTGATTGAGGGTAAATGTTCCTTACATTGTGACCTTCCATTTTCCCTTGATTTCAGATCATTTGGTTGAGTAATCAGGTCGAATTTCGCGTTTTAATCTAAGGGTTATGTATGAGTCAAAAGTGTGCACATTTGGGTTTGAACTCTAAATAGATCTTACCACGGATTTACCATGGCTTAAAGCCAGAAGGAAAAGTTGTTATCTACATCAATATTAATCTATTTACTATTTTTACAGATTTTTCTGAGGTAGTCGAATTTTTTACTTATACTATTCCGTAATTAATTAAATGTTAAGTTCGGAAGACTAAGTTCACTAATTCGGCATAATAAATGATTTTCTTAGGCTTAAATGTAGAAGACAAAGTTGCTAAACAAAATTAATTCTACAAGATGTGATTTTTAGGGATTTTTAGAAAATAGTTGAAAAATGACTTATTCTATTTATTAATTAATTAATCTAATTAATTTGGATAATTCTCATTAATTCGAATAACTTCAAATAAATTCCAAATAATTACAAATAACTTTCTAAATAAATTTCTAAGGAATTTGGGGTCTTACATACCCACCACGGAAAGGCGGAGCCATGACCATGATATAGGTTTAAAGCTTCGATCGGTATTTCGACAGCCTTTCCTCTTAATCTGGGTTACGCCCAGAGGGAAATAGGCTATCACCCACGGAATGCCGGGATGAAAGCCGAGAGATAGAGAGGTCGAACCTCCCAACCCGTATACATATGGGTTATAGGGCAATGTATGATTTTCCCTTTGGAACGCTAGCGGAATTCATGTAGTGGCAGAATCCCCCCGAGCAAAAGGGTTATTCGTAAATCCGTTGCAGTTAGGTGGAACATAGGGATTATAACTCCCCTTCAATTTTATCCCCGGGACATATCGGGTGGTCCACGGACATCCCTTTATGGGTTCGTTCTGGGTATTGGAATTCATTAGATGGTAGATCGGGCTCTCGGCACACTCTGAATGGGCACAGGCTCTCGGCACGACCCAAAATGGGAGGGCCAGGGCTTCCGGCGCCAATAACAAGAAGGCCGGGGGTTCTCGGCGCCAAAACGAGAGGGCTTGGGTTCCCGGCGTGACAAAGAGAAGCAAAAGGGGAGCCCTTCGGCGCAGGCTTCACGGCGCAAGGAAGAAGTGCTAGAAGGGGGGTTCTTGGCGCGGGACGGTTGAGCAAGGCTCCTGGCGCGACGAGGCTGCAAGGGGGGGTCTCCCGGCGCGGAGGATGCAGAGAGGGCTCTGGAGGTTCTCGGCCCGGGCTTCCCGGCGCGCTGAGGTGAAAGGGGGAGGAGCTGTTCCTGGGGGTTCTCGGCGCCTGAAGAAGTGGCGCCGGGAGCTATTCACCCGGTTTACTGTAGGCTGAGCCAAGAGCTGTGAGGGCGCCGGGACCAGAACAGAGCCTACGGTACTCTGTTTTGGGTTTCATGATGATCAGGTTGAAACAAACGGACCCTGAGGAGTCAAAATGGCTCAATTCACTGGACTTCAACCTGCTTTGGTATAGATTCCCAAGGAAGGCCGGGAACATAAAAAGATTGGGAGGGGAACAATAGGGTATAAGAAGCCTCTGTCACCACTGATAGATAAGGTCCCGGGGATGGGTTTCATGTCATCTCTGGCATCCTAGGAGAATTTTGACAGCATCTCCTCTGGATTTAACATTTGGCAGGGAATGATAGAAGATCACCCACTGAATGTCGGGGTGAAAGCCAAAGAATTAAAGGGGTATGGAACCCCTGGCGCCTGTGTATGCTTGGAGCAATATCTTGATATCCCTTTTGAGACCGTAGAAGCTTATGCAGTGGCAGAGCTTCCTAGGTCTGAGGGTTTATAAGAGCCGATCGGGTTCGAGAAACCGCGTAGAAAAAGGGGAGTTGCTCCCACTAGTTGTCGTCCCCGAGGTGCGTGTGACGACCCAAGGCATCCCTTGACAGAAGGTGGGATTGTGTTGAGCAGCTCACAAGGATATTTATAGGGTTTATCAATGGTAGCAAGGGTTTTACGACTTGAGGTTTACAGATTGGCCAAGAGGCAGGCTTCTCGGCGTCAATGGCAAGGATGCCAGAGAGTTCCCGGCATGGGCTTCCCGGTGCGCTAATAAGATGGCCAAGGGGCTCTCGGCACGGGGTCTTCCTGGAATGAAGACAAGTCGGCCCCGGCGCGATGGTGAGAAGTGGAATGAGTGGCTCCCGGCGCGCCCGGGAGATGGGATCTCGGCGCAAGAAGGCTTGCGCCGAGGGCTGTTCATCAGTTTCACTGTTGGCGGGGCCGAGAGCTGTGAGGGCGCCGGGAGAAGAAACAGAGCTTACGGTACTCTGTTTTGGGTTTCATGTTGGTTTTGGCAGGGACTGACGGACTCTATGGACTCTAAACTACTCAAGGCATCCACTCTGAATTGGATTAGGCCTAAAATTCAAGGGAGTTTTAGGATTCGAGAGGCATCTGGGAGGCCGAAGTCTGAATGCCCATGTTCATCGCCATTATCACGCAGAGCTTGGGGGCAAACTTAATATGGTCATTCGTCACCCTGGAAGCCAAGAGATGGCTGTCTCTGGCCCCAGAGGGGACTTCGGTGACATCAACGGATGAAGCACGCGCGCTTAGAACCCCGGAGTTTCTCAAGCTTCGATCATTGCATAGCACGGCTTCATCCCAGCAGCCAAGGAATAGTCTGTTCCGGGCTCTGGGGTGAGCACTAATGGTGCTACGAAGCAGAGAAAAGAAGCAGACAAATCGGATCACCATGCTACTGGTTTACAGATAACACAGGGAAGGGCAATAGGGCTTCAGAAGAAGCAAAAATCAGGCTCAAACTATAACACATCGTACATATATATCCATTCATTTGGCGATGCCCATCACGGAAGACACATGGTCAGAAAACCCATGTGAAACACCATTTCCATACCCAAACTGATTACAGGGAGAGAGTGAGGGAAAGGGGAACAGACAGATGCCGAGATATCTCGGCTACATTGCATGAATCAAGATAAGACTTGAAACTATTACATGAAGCAGAAGAAACGAGAAAACAAACATGGGGGAGGGCGGAGCATTGACTCCTCTCCCTCCCCCGGATGCCCACCTGGAGCTTCTTCCCCTGGGGATGGGCCTCTTCTCTCTTTCTTTTTCAGCGGAGGAGGCTCTCTCCCTCTCTGGTCTCTTCTCTTCTCTTTCTTTTTGATCGATGGCCTGGCTTCCGATCCTCCGATCCCCTTTTCTTTCAAAGGGGGTATGTTTATATAGGTCTCATCCTTCTGTGCTCTCGGCAGTCGGTGTGGCCAGCTTGCTTGCCACAGCTCCCGGCGCGTCCAGCGGCCCTTCGTTTAGGTTCCCGGCGCCATTCTCAGAAGCCCAATCGGCCGGCCCATTTGGTGCTTTTAGGCCTCACACTTGCCTTGGCTTCCCTTAGTCATTTTGTATTTACTTTTATCAGAACTGAAAGAGGTCCCTTTAGTAGTGACACAGCTTTGTTGAGATCATCTCGAGGTTCCATCAGTGAACGAACTGGGGTTTAATCAGTATTGCCGTATGAATGACGACAAAACCGGGTATGTTTCATCGGCATTGTCATCCGAACGGTGACAAGACCGGACATCAGCTTCAGTCTGACAGACTTCGGCCGGGTGTGTAATCTGTGGAGAGGATTGCTCTTCTGTTCTGACTTTGTAGGAGCCCTGACAATCTTTATCTGTCGGTGCCGGCTTCATCTTTATCTCATATTACATCCATCAGTAAGATGACATCTGGCTTACCCTGACATATCATCCGTGGATTCTTGGACGAAGCAGTAGTACAGCTCTTCTTAAAGGGCTGGGAGGTCTCATCAGTCGAGTGACTGCGGCTTCATCGGCGCTGCCGTCTGAATGACATCGGCACCGGGCATCAGCTTTGGCCGACAAAGGCTTTAGCCGGGTGAATGGTTGACGAGCTTCATCATTGATCTTCCACTGTTGGTCAGACCCTCTTTTCAATTGTGCTTCCACCCTTGTTCATTTTCCAGGTGTCAACAGGCCTCCATGGCCCTTCGTTCCTCCCTTTCAGTCAATCTGTTGGCTCTTTCTCTCTCTGCGTCTCTTTCTCTCTCTGCACGTTCTCTCTCACGGTCTTCCCTCTCCAACTGGAGAGTGATCCTCAGTTCCACGGCATCCCTAGAGGAGTCGTCATCAGGATGACGCCGCAGTTTCTCCTCCAGTTCTGCTATCCTGGCCTCCTTCTGCGCAGCTTGGGTAAGCGCTTCTTCCGTCTCCTTTTCTTGCCAAGTGTACCATCTCAGATACGCGATAAGGCGTAAACAAAGAGAACTCAACACTAAAACTTTTACCTATATACAAAGCATCCCTTCTGCCTCCGCAGCACGCTGTGCGGCGTGAGCAAGTTGCTCATGAAGCGAGTCAAGTTCTGAGGTGGGAATCCACAAGCTGGAAGAGGCACCACCTACTCCCATCGCTGGGGAAGCCACGCCAATCTGGGCATGCTACGACCACGTGAATTAGCAGCCAACATCTGGAATCTGGGGTTTTAATTAGGAACGTACTGTACACCTACCAAGGCGCTCGTAGCTCCGCGGGCATCGCCCAACTGTTGTTCCATCTCTGCCAAGCGAGTTCGTAAATTCGCTATCATGGCATCCCGGACATCCTGTAGCCTTACAAGTCAGCATTTTCACCAGAAAACCAAGAAAAGGAGAAAGAAGAGAAGAGAAAAGGGGAAACCTACCTCCACAAGTCCCCGGGGCTGAAACCGTTCTGCGTACTTTGTCCTATATAGACGTAAGTAGTCCTCGCTATCCCGCGCCTGTGATTCTACAATCGTGCCACCCCGTTGCCAGTCCTCATACTGTTTGGGGAATCGCAGCACCAGTCAATACAGGTCGCCGGTCCCCGCGTCTTTCTCCCGACACGAGGTGGCGCAGCTGAATCCACCCATTCTTGAGCCAGTCCTAAAGTCCTCATAACTAATCGTAGCCGAAGCGGCTCGATTTCATTCAGGCAGTGCATCCACAGTTCCCGTCCGAACCGGGCACGACTTGCTAGAACCCACGGCTGGTCGGCATCGACCATGTCCGAGTAGGGCCTCCAGTTTACCATCGCTGCAGGGAACTCCTGTAGCTCCCGCCTTAGCACCATCAGTTGGTAGGTTAGGGGTGCCGCACTCATGATGGGTTCCCACTGCCTGGCTAACGGCACCACCACGGGTCGCCAATGCCGAGCTCTCCCCGTAGGGAGGTAATAATAGCTCCATAGCTGCTCGGCACAGGTCATCAGTACTTTGCAAAAACACAAAAAAAATACAAAACAAGCAAAATAAAAAAAATACCTGGATGAATGGTGTGAAACCACTCACAGTCATCTCACGATCCGTTTCTTGGAATAGGCCTGCAAACAAGTGTGCCAGCATGGCGGCTCCCCAGGCATAATACCCTACTCTTTCAAGGTCTGACAGCAGCTCCAGGAAGCAACATTGGATACCGTCCCCTTTCGAGCTCAGTACCAATCTCCCCAAAAGGAAGAGGAGAAATCTCCTCAAATCTATGTTGCATCTTTCCCAGTCGCCAAAATCTGTGCAGTACACGGCACGGCATCCTATTTCCATCCTTTCCATGAACTCTTCTGAGGATTCATCGTCCCACCGACGAGTGTCGGTGAGCCCTAATGCATCCATGAGGGACGCCCTAGCTACCGACCTGTTTTTTCGACCATCTAGGTCCAAACCCAGTAACTTCTGGGCACCTTCTCTATAGTCCGCGTAAGTGAATCCGGTCACTGCCTCGCCCTCTACCTTCAGGCTTGTGATCCGGACCACATCCTCCAAGCTGGGCACCATGTGCCCCCACGGCATCAGGAATGCCCGACTCACTGGGTCCCATCTCTCACACATGGCTTGGATCAGGACCAGGTCGAGTTGGATCGGCTCGATCCGAAGGAAGGTACCAAATCCCATCACGTCTAGCCTCGCCTTCTGAAAATCTGGGAGGCCCCTGTACGCTGCTACTACCAACTCCCATAAGATTTCTGATTTCATCACAACCTACACATACAAGGAATGGGGGTGAGGTTTGGTCAGAAGAAAGGAAGAAAGAATGAAAAAAAGGGCAGGAAAACTTGGCTTACGAGTTGTGATTGAGCCCTTTCACTGAAGTGCCCTTCGAGGTCCGAAAGTCTCCTAGAACTACTACCACTGGACCTGCTTCTCTTCGAGGAAGGGGAAGATTTTCCCTCCATCCAACTCTCAGAATTTTGAACTCCTCCTCTCCCGTGAGAACTTGTGCTCCTCGAGTTAGCCCTCGATATACCTGGGAAGATAAAAGGGACAAGAATTTATAAAAATGGAAGGAGTGCGGGCCAAGATTGCCTCCATCACCTGTTAATGATAGCCCTCGCAATGAGGCACCTGCCAAGCGGTCCCATGTGTCGCTTCACCGCTCGCATAGGGTGATTGACTGGACGAAGAATAGGACGAATAGCCCCTATGTTGTCTAGGGATACCCTATCATGATTTGGAGGACGTCCGCAAAATTTGACACAGCATTCGGGAAAAGAAACTAGGGCCATCTTTTTTTTGACTTCGACGGCAGATTCCCGTGGAAAATGGTCACAAGACGCGATTCTCCGCTTAAGGCGGAGTCTCGGCAGACCCATCACATGGGAACAGTGCAAAGGAGAAGAAGTGTAGGGAAGAGGGAACGCACAAAAGAACAAATAAACAGCAGAAAATCAAATCACTCCATTCATAATTCTACATAAGCTGTCACAAACACTACAATCATAGAGAGGTAGCGGGTCCACTAGCTCGCCAATCCTCACCATCACTCATCTCTCTGGGCACTCTCCTCCTCTCCCCCGTGGTGAGGGTCCCTCAGAAGCCTCCGGGATCCCCGTGCAGTAGCACCTGCCTCGCCTCTGGGCGCCTGCTCCGCAGCAGTGACTCGCTGCTCCTCCCTTGGCGTGGCAAAGAAGCCACTGGCGGCAAAGCGACCGGACTGGCGGAGTCACTCCCCGAACTCTCGCGCTCTCTTGTAGCACGTCTCCATCCCTCCTAGCCTCTGCATGACGGCTTAAAGGCCCAGCTGGAGCTCCCTCACTTGGGCCTCCAAGGCCCTCCTCTCGGTCAGATCCCGCTGTCGCTCGGACCTTCTCTCGGCTTTCTCTCTCTCTACCTCTCTCCTCATCATCTGCAGAAGAACCCTTAACTCCAGGATGTCTGGAGAAGGTCTCTCCTCACCACGATGCCACAGCTCCGCTACAGTCGCCACCCAGGCGTCACGCTCCTCTTCCGCCCGGGTCGCGCGGGCCACCGCACCGGCAAGTTGCTCCCGGAGGGAGGCAATCTCGAGAAAAGGGGCCGAGGAGTTGGAAGATCCGCCAGCCACTCCCACCGTCGCTGTCTGCTGGGCACGCTGGAACAAACAACGGCCGTCAGTGAAACTCCAAAATCTGAAGTGAAAAGTGCGGCACGTAACTTACCAGGAGCGACAGCTCATGTTGAGCGACGGCCAGCTACCGCCTAGTCTCTGACAGTTGGGCGCGCGAGCCGCCGATGCCACGCGTGTCCCCAGCTTGGGGAAGCCCCGCGTAACTCTCTCTCTGCCGCCGCAGGAAGTCGACACTATCCTGCACCAGTACACCCCCTTGCTGTCCAGGGAGACGTACGGGCCAGTCCTCGAGCCTTGCCTTGCCGCGACTCTCCCTCCTGATGCGGCTCGGCTCGTCCGCGCTCGCCCACTCATCGGCCAGGCCCAGGGTCCTTGCCATGTCCTGCACCAAGAAAGGGGTCCCACATCAGTCAAAAATAACACGTCCCCTGTCTAGGACGCGTCCATCATTTAAGTGCGACACTAGCCGAACCCTTTTCCCCTTTCGCACGGCTTGCTTCAAAACTCAAAATAGATCAAAGAGGGGGAAAACCAAGCACTCACCGAGCCGCGTTCACCTCCTCCCGCGCCATCGGGCCCCTCGGGTCCCTCGGGGGCCCGAAGCGGCCCTTCCTCCTCCATGGACGCTGTTCCGTGCTCTGGCGCGTCCCTCCTCGGGCGAGGAGTTCCTCGTCCCTCTCCACCTTCACCATGATCGGGCCCATCGAACTCCATCAATCAAAAGAGGAGGAAGACGAAAAAGGGGCAAGCGAGTTTTGGCGGAAGGCGGGCTCGGTTGCGGGTAAGGCACGGGAGAAGAAAGGCCACCCGACGCTTTAAATTTGAATTCAAGGACTAAGACGCGTCCTCGCGCCTGGACGCACCCAAAAGGAGGAGAAAGGAAACAGAATCCCCCCGTGCAAAGCGTAGTTCCCCACTGTTCAGGGCAAGGTCTCGTGGAGCATGCCTCGAAGGACAACTCAGTGCAAAGAAGAAAGTGTGGGAGAGAGAAAAGTACACACAACACAAGAAAGCCATTTTCATTTCATATAATAGCTGAAAGTACATCATACAGTGAGAAGGGTGACGTGTACAAGCAACTCTCTAACTCTCACCATCACCCTCCTGGTCATCTCTCTCCGCCCTCCTCTGCCGGAGATCCCTAGGGGGCCTCTGCGAACCCTGAGAAGCCGTGCTCGCCTCGCCCTGCGGTGGCACTCCAGCCTCGAAGGCGCGATGACGCTCCTCGGCCGAAGAGACCAGATAGCTGCCCATGGAAAAAGAACCAGACTGACGAAGTCGCGCCCCGCGTTACTTCGCCCTCTGGTACCGCTCCTCGCTCTCCCGAAGCCTCCCCTCCGCCGTGCCGAGACTCAGTCGGAGCTCCAGCAGCTGGGCCTCCAGAGCCCTCCTCTCGATCTGATCCCGCTGCCGCTCCTCCCTCTCTCTCTCCCTCTCCTCTCTCTCTCTCATCGCCTCCCTCCTCGACAGCTCGAGGGCGATCCGTAGATCCAGCACGTCACGAGGGAGCTCCTCAGCCTCCCGTCGATGCTCCTCCTCCAGCTCCACAATCCGGGCGTCACGCTCCGTAATCCGGGCGTCACGCTCCGCCACCCGAGCGTCGCGCTCCTGCTCGGCACGAACAGCACGCGCCAGGGCCTCTCGGATCTCGGCCACCTGTCAAAGCATGCATGCACCGTAAAGAACAGTGATAGAAGGAAAGTAGCCAGAAGAGAGTCAAGGTCAGGCAAGCACTCACTCGAGCCTCGCGGTCACGCTCGGCCTCCTCAGCCTGAGCCACCGCATACGCCAGCTGCTCTTGGAGGGTAGAAACCTCCGGAGGAGGGCCCCGCGAACTGGAACCCGCTCCACCAGCCGTCCCGGCTGTCGCTGTCTGGTGGGCCCGCTGAAACACGGGGCAAACGTCAGTCAAAGGCTAAGCATCAAAAATTCAGGTCGAAAAAAAATGCATCACATAAACTCACCAGGATCTCCAACTCCTGTCGGATGGCCACCAACTGTCGCCTGGCGTCCGCCAACTGGGCCCGCAGGTCGGCGATCATGGTATCACGAGCATCCTGCATTGCACGTAAGTTAGTACCACATGCATATACATATAAAAGAGTGAAGCATTCTCATTTCACTTACCCCTGCCATACCACCAAGGAAGAGGCGGTCCCCATACGTAGCCCGGTACCGTCTCAGGTAATCAGTATTGTCCTGTACATGGGACACCACTGGGACCCCGCCCTGCTGCCAGTCCTGGTACTGTGCTGGGAAGCGCGTATGCCAGTCCACAACCTTCGCCTTCCCCTTGGTCTTCCGCCCAATGCGGGCCGACTCTTCTACATCAACCCACTCCTGGGCTAGCCCCAACGTCCTCATAACCAGCCTCAGCCGAAGCGGCTCGATCTCATTCAGGCAATGGACCCACACGCCCGCCTGAAACGAGGAAGACCCGCTACAACTCAAGGCTGGCCAGCGTCGCCCATGCCCAGGTAGGGTCTCCACACCACCTGCATCACCATACATGCATCATGTTAGTTACCATTCAGTCACATGCATAAACACAAAAAAAATCATACGCATCATACCATGGCCTCGGGATACTCGCTCAGCTCCCGACGAAGCGACGCCAGCTGGTAGCCGTGGGGTGCTGCAACCACAACCGGCCTCCACCGCCACGCCAGAGGCACGGCCCTCCTGTTCCCATGCCTAGCCCTCCCCATCGGGAAATAGTAATAGCTCCACACCTGCATTCATCATACATCATTAGTACAATAATTACATATTTAACTGTGAAAATGCATAAATAAATTGTGTACCTTGAGGAAAGGTGCGAAGCCGCTGACTGTCGTCTCCTTCTCCGAAGTCTGGGAGAGATCAGTAATCAAATGGGCAAGCAGAGCCGCTCCCCACGCGTAGTGTCCCACTCTGTCCAGATCCGCCAAGATCCCGAGGAAACGGCAGTGGATGCCATCCCCCTTCGTCCCCAACAGAAGGCGGCCCAGGAAGAAGAAAAGAAACCTCCGAAGGTCTAGATCCACCAGCTCCCTCTCGCTCGGATCCTGGGTGAAAGCTGCACGAGCATCCCCCTCCAGTCGAGCCAAGAACTCCGCTCCAGTCTCGCTAACCCGCTGGCGCGGGTCGACGAATCCGAGCGCCTCCATGATCTCCACTCGGCCAACTACCCTGCTGTCTCTATCAGTCACGCTCGTCTCTAACCACAGCAGGTCCAGGGCACTCTCTCGGTAGTCGGGGTAGGTGACCCCGCTGACTGCCTCTCCGTCAACTCGTAGCCCGGTGATCCGAGCCACGTCCTCAAGTGTCGGCACCATGTGCCCCCAGGGCATCAGAAACGCCCGGCTCGGCGCGTGCCACCGCTCCCTCAATGCCTGGATAAGAGGAAGGTCGAGCCGAAAGGGCTCGATCCTAAGGAAAGCTCCAAAGCCCATGACGTCCACACGCGCCCTCTGGAAGTCCAGCAGCCCGCGGTATGCTGCCACCACCAGGGACCAGCTGATCCGGCCCTTCATCACGCCCTGCACACCACAAAACCAACAAAGAACACATCAGCATCATGAATAATAATAAATAATAACACTGTATATACTACTTATTCATTTTATTTTATTTTTCTTTTTAAAATATTTATTTTTTGTGGAGGCGTCCAGGCCCCTAGACGCCTCCTTTCCATTTCCTTTATTTTCTTTTATTTTTAGAAAAACCCCAAAACCAAAACAAAAAATATATTAATAATATATATATTATCATGGAGGCGTCCCAGGCCCTGGATGCCTCCTTATTTTTAATTATATTTCTATTATTTTCATAAATAAATAAAAAATAAAAAAAGAAAAAGAAAATGTGGAGGCGTCCAGGGCCCTGGACGCCTCCTTTCCCTCACTCCCCGGCCTTCTCTCACAGCCTCTCACCCGTCCGTTTAGCCTATTGAACCACAGAGTGAGAGTTCCGAGGGGCTTACCGGATCGTGCTCGTCCTCTCCCACGTCGCCAGCGTCCACTGTAGCCTCCATGGCCAAAGGAAGAGCCTCCTCACCCGTGGCAATCTCCTCCGCCGCACCAGCCTCCTCGGCATCATCCCTCAACCTCCTCGCACGACGAGCCAGTCGTTTCCGCTTCTCTGGACCCTGGCTCGATCCTCCTCGCTCCATTGGGACTAAGAATGGGTCGTCTAGGGTGACTAGGTCGTCAGAATGAACAGTAAATGAGCAAAAGGGGGGGGGCCAGCCCTTATATATAGAAGCTACCTTCATTGGGGCGTCCAGGCGCCTGGACGCCCCCAAAACAAAAAAAAACAAAAAAAATAATAAATAAAAGTTGGGGCGTCCAGGACCCTGGACGCCCCCAAAACAAAAAATCAAATAAAACAAAAAATAAAAATTAGGGGCGTCCAGGCCCCTGGACGCCCCTATAATAAAAAATTTTCAAAAAAAAATATGTATATATAATAAAAGTAAAAAAGGATAAGAGTATGTATATAATCCAAACAAAAAAATAAAAACACAAAGAAAAAGAAAAACCACAAAAAAGACAATAATAATAAACGGACCTGGTCCAAAACTGCCAAATGCCAGATTTTATTCCATCAGAAAGCAGAGTGAACTACATCAGGGGCTTAGGCGCCTTAGGCCTTAACTTCCCCAGTTCGGTTACATAAGCCCTCCACGGCTCGCATTCTTCCACCACGTGCGCTAAGGCCTTTCCCGCAACACTTATCTTCCAGGGAGCTTTAATGGCCTTCGCTTCCTTCGCGTCCGCTTCAGTGCCCAACTCCCTTTTCTTCAAAGGAACGATGCCAGTCGGTGGCGGGAACGAATGGCGTGGGATGCCAATCTGGAGGCAGCACCGATGCGCATTATAAAGGACGAACTCGGTCGCGCCGATCAGTTGAAGATCAACTTCGGGAGAAGGCCTCATGAGGAGATCTAGCGGAAGCAAACATGCCGGTGCCTAAGTAAAGAAGCCTTGTGTCACGGTGCAGAAGTGAGACCGCCAGTCTTCACGTTTCTTCAGCCAGGGAACGCGGTTCACTACAGTACCACCGAAGCCTAACACGTCGGCTATGTGATGAAGAGGGCTTTGTTGGAAGAGCTTCGAAGCAGTTGGCATTCCCTCGCGGTGGTCGAATTTGAAATGCAAATCCAGCCAGCAGCTCAGGACAAGTGCGCAACCAAAAGGAGGCTTACCCATGCTCGAGGCAGTAAGGCCACTATACAGGTAGGCGAGGACAGTGGGTCCCACCCTCTTTCCACGCCAGATCCCGCAGATAGCACTCAGTTGGTCTTCCTCCACTATGTTGTCGGTATAAGGAAACAAGAGAGCACCCGCCAGACAAATGGTGAACCCCTTCATGATTCCCTCCAAATAGTCATCGTCTGGTGACCCTCTCAGGGCGTCCATGACCCACTCCGCAAGCTTTTAGAGATCGATCCCCTTTTGAGTACGGACCTTTATGGCTGCGTCGGGCGGCATGAAGCTTCCAAGGACGCTTTCAGAAGTCCCCCGTGTCAGCATCCGCATAGCCTTCACCTTCCCGTCACTCTTGAATTTCTTCAATCCGAGCAGAAGTTCCACCTCCTCGAGGAGGATGGTCACCTCGAAGGTCGGGAAGATAAAGGTGTGGGTCTGGGGATGCCAGATCTCCACTAGTGCGCCCATAGCCGCCCAGTCCATACGAATCTTCTCGTAATGCTTGGCGTGAATCAGGAGCCCCTGCAGATGCCACTTCGAGAGTATGGCCCTCATGCCAATGGAGATATTGGAAGTTAGCTTTGAAAGCCATGGCAGTTTGGAAAACTTCCTCGGGCCTGGGAAGAGTGGATATGGCTGGAAGAGGAAAGAAAGAAGAAATGAAGGAAGTAAGAAGAAGGTTCACATGGAAAATTTGAAATGAATCAGCTTACTATATGCGACAAGATCGTCCCACTCAGATGACCCTCGAGGTCGGAGAGTCGCCTGATCTCGCTGCTAGGCCTGCTCCTCTTCATAACGCGGGAAGACTCTCCTTCCATCCTGAAATCTCTAGATTCTCCTCTCTTTCCTATCCTGAGCTTCCAAAACCCACCTTGGTGCATTTGAATGAACTAGCCTAAGGGGAGTTCTTATAGGAAGGGAAGATCGCTACAGGATAGAACATGTCACATCAGTAGTCAGTGTCAGGATTTTGGCTAGATTTCCTTTCCATTGTGGTGTGATTCTGTTATAAATCTGCTACTTTCTGATGTTATTGATCCATGCTGGCCTGTGCAGGTTTTACTAACGGACATCTTTGTCCTATCTCCTGTCCCACCTTTCAATGGTTGGTCCCACCAAGTCATGCATCATAGTATATGATACCTACGCTACTAGAACATGTCAAGGACCTTGCGGCCTGAACGAATCTGGGATTTGAGTTCTCCTTCAACAAAAACAGTGATGATCCCGGGAGAATTTGGGTTGTACGGATAGACCGTTAATTTGTGGTAGCATGGGGACGACGGTTCCATTCAGTGAGTTGGTGCGCGGATAAATGGGCCCCAGCCCAGTGTCGGCTCACCGGATCGGTATCCTGACCCGTTCTTAACAAGTTGACAATATTATCCTTGGCTATTTTCTATTTTAGTTTATTTTAAATTTTTCTTTAAACCCAGCATGCATTCATATAGGACTTTGATTTATTGCGGAAAATCATTCAAGTGATTCAATTGCGAAGGCCGTTGTGCTTCAATTCCTACAAATATGAGATATTCCACTTCGAATGAAATACTGAGTTTCCTTGAGACAGCCCTACGCTGCTCTTCCAAAGGAGACCCTTGTTTGGACAGACCCTCAGATATTCCTTTACTTTTGACCTTGTTTGACCCACCTTGGCCGCAGCACTTCCACATTGGCTGGTAACCGCTCCCCAAAGGTGAAACCTCCGGTTTATGACCCAGGTACTTCCACGTCGAGAAGTTGGTTTCTTTTTGTTTCATGCCTGAGCGCACATCTCACCCTCCCTTATTTGATCTCCGTCCAAGCAATCGTCAATATTTGAAAGACCTTCTTCAAGGTCACCCCATTGAAACTTCAGGAAAGATTCCAAACAGTAACGTCAAAAGCGTGTCTCATCACACCTTGGCATCAACTTATCAGTCCGCTCCCACTTCATTTCACTCCACTTCGATACCATTCCACTACATGTCGCTCCCTTGCAAAGCAGACGCCAAGGCGGGGCAGCTGTAGACACGCCATTCTTGACGCCTCCTAAGAAAGTCTCATATTACTATACGACGCCCCGCAACGGCTTACGCATTTTGAATCACTCGAGTGCTTCCTTTTCTTGGGTCTTCTTCTGCCTTTTTCGGCATTCGGAATCGTCCCGTCACGGCATTCGGACAGCGTCAACACCAGTCAGACGCATCAGGAGGTTCCGGAATCGGGAAGGGTGTCTGACGGGCGGCCGCCGACGCCTGATTTGAGGACCCGGGTGGGTCTTAATGGGGGCGTCCAGGCCCCTGGACGCCCCCATGTTTTTAATTTATTTTATTTTATTTTCTCAGGGCCCAAACCAAATAAAAAATATATATTTTAATGGAGGCGTCCAGGGCCCTGGACGCCTCCATAAAAACAAAAATAAAAAAATATGTGTAAAATGCCAGTTGACATAAAAAACAAAAAAATAAATAAAAATATATACATATTAATGGAGGCGTCCAAGCCCCTGGATGCCTCCTTAAAAACAAATATAAAAAAATAAAATGCCAGCCTTGGCATAAAAGACAAAAAAAAAATAAAAAAATAAAATATTTTTGGAGGCGTCCAGGCCCCTGGACGCCTCCATCAAATCTCTCACGGGCGCCGCTCACCGAACGACGGTTTGTCATGTGTGAAAAAATCTAAATTTTGAAGACGTCCAGACCCCTGGACGCGCCCATTTCTGAATCACGAGGCGCCGCTCACAAAACCACGCGTTGTGCCAAACCGCGTGTGGCCGTCATCGATTTTCGGTGGACCTGTTAGAGGCGTCCGGGACTCTGGACGCCCCCACTAAAGTATTCTAAAAAAATTAATAAAAATAGAATAAAATATTAGTTCGGCCCTGATGGAGGTGTCCAGGGTCCTGGACGCCTCCACCCTCCGGAACCCTATAAATAGAGGCCCACCCCCTCAGTTCTGGGAGAGCTTGGAAGTGATCCGATAGGCTGCCGGAGCCCAGAGGCTACGGAGTCATTTTCTAACCCGTGGGTTCTTTTGTAGGTGGAGGTTCTGCCGGCTTCTCGGGTGTTCACGCTCGCGAGAGGAAGGTCATCTTCATCCACCGCGCTTCCACGTCGTCCCCACGCTGCCGGAGCTCCGCTGGATTTCACCATCGGCACATCCAATAAGCCAATTCTTTCCTTTTCTTCGTAGTTCTTTTGCATTCATCATCTTGCATCCCCTATCCCCCTTCATAAGGGCGCCTTTTCTTATACACTTCTTACATCCATCATCTCATTTTCCTCCTACTCGAGTCCGAGAGGGGTTTAAAAGATAACACCAACCAGGTGTGTGTCTTGCCATCATTTCATTATTTTTATCGCAAGGATTTGAATACTACACCTCCATCTTTCTAATCCACTTGTCATTTATTTGTCGTTATTTTGCAAGGGTAGCCGAGGAAAGCCCTCTCCGTCGGCCGGCCGGAGGGAGAGGAAGAAGCAACCCACCATCCCCCGCTCTTGAGGTAGGCGCGATCACTTTCTTATTTTGGGGTCTTTCGGCCCCCTGGCGATCACATCTTATTTTCGAGGCCGCGGCGAGTC
Organism: Amorphophallus konjac; assembly: GCA_022559845.1. Classification (NCBI taxonomy): domain Eukaryota; kingdom Viridiplantae; phylum Streptophyta; class Magnoliopsida; order Alismatales; family Araceae; genus Amorphophallus; species Amorphophallus konjac. The sequence continues at coordinate 184,722 of JAHNEJ010001035.1, forward strand.
ACTTCCTCAATGGCCGTTTAAATTTCCGTTCTTATATTCTCTTTATACTCTGTTATATTCTGCTCATATTCTCGAGGCCGCGGCGAGTCACTTCCCCAATGGCCGTTTAAATTCCCGTTCTTATATGTTATATTCTTATCTACTCGTGTTCTCGAGGCCGCGGCAAGTCACTTCCCCAATGGCCGTTTAAATTCACGTTCTTATACGTTATATTCTTATCTGTTTGTGTTCTCGAGGCCGCGGCGAGTCACTTCCTCAATGGCCGTTTCAATTCCTGCTCTTTGTATTCTCTCTATATTCTGTCATCTGCTCATATTCTCGAGGCCGCGGTGAGTCACTTCCCCAATGGCCGTTTCAATTCTTGTTATTTAATTTTTGCACCATTCCCGTCCCCCCGAGGCCGCGGCGAGTCACTTCCCGCTATGGCCGTTTAACCCCCATATTTTGCTATATCACACTTGTCCCGCTCGCCCCGCCGGAGCAATATCCCGTGGTGGCCCCTTCTCTCTCTTCTATTATTTCTGTTGCAGCAAACACCAACAAAAGAGGAGCCCGCGCGCTCCGCGTCTTCTCCGCTCTTCCCCGAACCGCGTGACGTCGCTCACAGCAGTCATCAAACATGGTGGGCCAGTAATAGCCCAACTTCTTTATCTTGATTTTCATTTTCATACCGGCTTGATATGCCCCAGCTGATCTAGCATGCACGTCATGCATGACTTGCATGGCTTCACCAATGGACAAGCAACGCAACAGGATTTTATTTCTGGCATTCGCCATTATTCGGAACAGAGTTCCGTTTCTCATCTCATAAGAATCTTTGATTCTTATTAAGTTCATTCTCTGTTCTTTTTCTTTTGGCAGTTGCTGGCGTTGAAACCACTGTAGCAGATGCTCCCGCCAATCAGGTTGTCGAACTTCTTCTACAGTCATTACTTCATTTTCTTCTCCCGTAACTGGGACATCCATCACACTTGGCACCTGTCGCCTATTGATGACGGTCACATTCAGGCTCTCATCCGACTGGACTACTAGGGAACTAACTAGCTTTGCGAGGGCGTCTGCCTGGGCATTCTATCCTCGGTTGATGTGCTTTATCTGGATGAAATAGAATTTTGCCATCAGGCCTAGGGCCAGCTGGTGATAGGGCAGGAGTTCTAGCTTCCGGACATAGAACTCTCCTTCGACTTGTTTAACAATTAGCATGGAATCCACATAGACTTCTAGCATTCGAATCCCCATGGATAAGGCGATTTGCAGGCCGATAATCAAAGCCTCGTATTCTACCTCATTGTTTGTGCAAGGCTTACTGATTGAACAGGAGGTGTGCACGACCTCCCCCTCTGGAGATTTCAAGACTATGCCTGCGTCGGCTCGAATTCTGTTGGGCCCACTGGCCGTATTGTCAATTCTGGAAGCACCATCAAAATACAGTTCCCACAATGTGGATTGCGCCTGGTTTGCTTCTAGTGTTTCATCTTCGTGCTGTTCAGCTTGCAATAGAGAATCTTCAGGTATTGGGTGTGTAGCAAAGAAATCTGCAATGGCTTGTCCTTTGACGACTTTCTGTGGCACATAGGAGATATCAAACTCCATAAGTATGACTGCCCATTTCCCCAGACGGCCTTTCAGTGCTGGCTGAGACAATATATACTTTAATGGATCTGTCTTGGAGACCAGCTTAATTTCATGCGACAACATATAGTGTCGAAGCTTCTTGACCGCGAAGACCAGCGCCAGGCAACTCTTCTCAATGTAAGAATATTTCTCTTCGGTCCTCACCAATCTTCTGCTGAGATAATAGAGGGCCTGCTCTTTTCCTTCATCATTATTTTGGGCCAACATTGCCCCTAGAGAACGATGCGTGGCTGCTATGTACAAGATCAGCGGCAGCCCTTTTACTGGTGCGCCGAGCACAGGAGGAGTCTTGAGGTATTCTTTCAGCTTCTCAAATGCCGCCTGACATTCTTCATCCCAATAGAACAGAACATCCTTCATCATCAGCTTGTGAAAAGGGTGACATCTTCCGGACAGATTCGATATGAATCGTCGGATATAGGCCAGCCGGCCTCGGAGAGACCGCAGCTCGGAGAGGTTCCTTGGCGGAGGCAACTCCTGAATGGCTTTAACCTTTGCGGGGTCTATTTCAATCCCCCGATGCCTTACAATAAAACCCAGAAATTTGCCGCTGGAGACTCCAAAGGCGCATTTCAGTGGATTCATCCTCAGCTCGTACTGCCTGAGCTGTTGGAATATTGTTCAGAGATCTTGCAGGTGATCCTCTCTCCTTCTGGTTTTGACCACTAAGTCATCATTGTAGCACTAGACAGTGTGGTAGAGCAATTCATCAAAAATTATGGTCATCGTCCATTGGTAGGTGGCGCCAACATTCTTCAGCCCGAAAGGCATCCTTTTGTAATGGTAGATACCCTTGGGGGTACGGAAGGCAGTATGAACGTGGTCATGCTCTGTGATCCATATCTGATTGTAGCCGGATGAACCATCCATAAAGGAAAGGGCCTCATGGCCAGTCATAGCATCTATCATGACATATATTATCAGCACCGGGAAGTCATCTTTCAGGCAAGCTTTATTCAGATCACGAAAATCCACACATATCCGGATCTGACCATTCTTCTTTTTGACAGGCACTATGTTGGCCAGCCATGTAGTGTATTGATTCTCTTCGACGAAGCCCACCTCAATAAGCTTGTCAACTTCTTTGCAGATTTGAGTGATGAGCCCCGGCCTCATGCGTCGTGGTGACTGCTTCACTGGCTCCACGTCGGAGCTAATCGCCAGTTCATGTTGAGCAACTACGGGGCTAAGCCTAGGCATTTCTTTATAACTCCAGGCGAAACAGTCCCAGAATTCTTGCAGCAATTGAACATATAGATCCCACTCGGCTAAGGAGAGCTGAGCGCTAAGGAAGATAGGTATGGGGTCCTCTTCACTCCCCAAGTTGATTTCTACCAATTCATCGACAGTGGCCTGCCCCCCGTCCTCAATTTCTGAAGGTGCGGGTTCAAGGTCAATGAAACTTGGAACATCGTCGATGTCGTCGAGTTCAAGGACTTCGACAGTATTATCATTTCACCCTCCGACCTCTTCAGAGGTTTGTAGCTCAGGGGACAGCCGGAGCATAGATTGTCCCGATATCAGGTTCTCTCCAGTTCCCCCTCCACGGGATTCATCAACTGCTTCGATAGGAGTTGGCTCCTTCATTACTGGATTAGGAAGACAACTCTCCAACTCCACTGGAAGTGGGGACCGCTCAGTTTCCACCTTAGCCTGTACTGCCACGTCTCTGCGAGAGGCATCTTGTTTCTATCTAGTTACGTCCATATCGGAAAAAATTGCTTGACGTGTTGCAGCAGCCACTGTATCAGCCAGCTGAGAATGAGTTGTTGTGGTGATAGTGAAGGGACTGCAAGAGGAATTGTACACCTCTTCTTCGACATCTTCATCTTCGCTGTTATTAGTTGTATCGAACTTAGCTTGGAGAGTTACCTCTTCACCGCCGAGTTGCTCCCAACATTTGCAGAGGGTAGCAACTTCCCGATTTTGGTTTTCTTATTGGAACACCGGAGGTTGTTCGTCTTCCACTGGGCTTTCATCATAAATTGCCCCAGAGGCGCTTCTTCTATTTACGAGAGGATAGAGATGGTATCCACCTCATATCGTCCGCTGTAATAATACTCTTCTAGCGAGAATTCCAGCCCTGGATACTGAGATACGTGCCTGAGTTCCTTGTCAATGCTGGGAGGATACCAGAGCTTTTCAGTCGTCTTTTGAGATTGACCCGCAGGGATATGCTGTTTTATGAACATTCTAGCCATCTTGTCCAAGGTAAAAGGCAACCTCTGAACAGGCACTGCAGCGCTCTCCATGTCTTCCGGGAGGCAACAATCAGCATCTTCTTACGCCGCGTGTTCTTCTGCAGCATAGAAGAAGCTGGTGGGACCTTCATCATGGGCCACTTCCAGGGTTCTGAGAGGCCTGACCGTGGGGTGGTCAAGACCGATTATCGGCCTAAAGAGACAATCCGGCACCTTGATATGATCTTGTCGATCCTCCATTTTAAGTTCATTCACCCGTGGGAAGATAGCAGGAGGCGCTGCCCTGCCCACATCTCCTGTGATGGTGATATGGGATACCCCTCTGGGGTTTACATAGCCAGGAAGCTCTCTTTACTGTCTTAACTGAGACCTCTGCCTTAGGCATTTTTTATGGTTATTCTATGTAGAATGGCGCATCCAACATGTGACATTCAAATACTTCAAATGGATGGAGGTCGGCAAATATCTTTTCCATCTTTCCTTCATGGTTATATTTGATACATTGGTGGAGAGTTGAAGGTACCACCATATTTTCATGCAGCCAAGGACGGCCAAGCAACGCCTTGTATGTGGTGTTTAAATTTATTACATGGAACTGGACCTTCGTAGTGAAGTCTGCCATGGCAAGGGTGAATTCTGCCATGCCGAGCGGGACTTCAGACTTCTGATTGAAGCCCATGATGCGCATATCTCCGACCTTGTCCAGGTGAACATTAAAGTAATATTTTTGAAATATCTTATAGGGGAGTATATGACAGCTACCCTACCAGAATCCGGCTTAGCGGCTGGCCGTTCAATTGCCCCCTCATGTATAGGGGTCTGTTATGCTCAACAGTCGGCAACAGCATGTCTTCCTCAGTGAATGTGATATTTGTCGAAGGCGATGCCTCGGCCAAACAGCTCTCATACTAGGCAGGTGTCTGTAGAGCAGTGATAATCGCCTGTCGGGTCTCTTCACTTAGGGATAGGATTTTCCAAATAGTAAATCAAGCGGAAAGCTTCTTCAATAGTTTCATGATTCTGCTGCCTGCCCGGACATTCGATAGCTTCATTTCTTCTGCCCATCGCGGTCTGGAAGAGCCCTGCATAGTGGCGCCTGATGGACCTGCTTTATCAACTTCCGGTTCTGAGTCTTCTTGTGGCTTAGTGGCTTCATCCGGCTGTTTGTCGGCACCTACCTCCGCCTTGGCTTTATCTCCTTTTGTCTGACTCGACAGCTGCTGAGGCTGTGGGCGTATGCCCCCAGCTGCGGGATTGGCTTCACAGCAGGGCTGCTTGCCCTGGGACTTGTTGAGAAATTCCAGGAAGGAGGGCTTCCTACTGCTGCCCCTAGCCTGGTTGTATAGTCCTGATGGAGGAGGGATTTGGACTCCCTTAACCTCTGGTACGAGTATCTTGTACGGCTGCTGGTGTTCGCTCGACAGTCGTTGTTAAAATTGCCGTGCCACACAAATTTCAAATATTTATAACCGCACTCACTCACTTATGGATTTGAAAACATGAGTATAATGGTAAGTACGGGTCGATCCCACGGGGAAGGAATTTGGTTATTTTTTTCTTAGTTGGAAAATATTCTTGTGTTTCGAAAAATCAATTGTTCGGATTTTGGAGTGCGATTATGAAAACTTAAATTGGAAAACATAACAGAATTCAAGTGAAAATAGGGGTTGGAAGAAAATGCATAACTTCAAATATAGACAGAATGAGAAGAAGTGTAAAACATGAAAGTTGTAGAGAATTGAAAAAGGAAGAACTTTTATGAAGAACACAGAAACAGAAAATGAAAGGAAGATAAGGAAAAACTTGAAAAACTATGACCTATTGGTTCGGATGAACAGTAACTGACAGAAAAACAGTACCTAGAAAACTTAATTCTAGAGCTCAAAAGAAGAGGAATTTGATAAAGTGTAAGAAGAAGAAAACTTAGAGATACAAGAGGGGAACAACTCTTACGAAGAACTCAGAGTGATTTGAGGACTAGAAAGACTTCAAAATGAATGAATGGAAGAAGGTATCACCACGGATGAACAGTAAATACATAGGATAGCACTTAAGAAAGTGGGTATTAACTCTATGAATTTGGACGAATTTGAGGAAATGATGAACATAGAAGTTGAAGAAAACTTAAAACCGAACAACTTTTATGAAGAACTCAAATTGAAATAAAGACTACAACCATGCCAAATAAGGCTAAGAACATGCTGAATTCACAAATGAAACTTTTATTGAAATAAGAACAACTTACAACTTTGACTTCAAAAGCCTTGAAAATACAACTTGATGCATTCAACAACTTCAGAAATGTAAATAACAACTTACATTACAAGTGACCAAAGCTAACTCTCTCTCCTTTGCAACCTTGCCATCTTGCTAATTCTACTTGCTAACTAACTTGCTAACTAGACCAATGCACCCTTTATATAGGGGTTACAAAAACATTCCAAACAAGTGTACCCAATTTTAGCTTAAAATGATAGGCAGGTAGGTTCTGCCCACTTTGCCATTTTTTTCGGATTTTTCTGAATTTGTTTGGCATTTTTTTTGGGCTTTTCCTCTCTCTTTCTCTCTTATTCTCTCTCTTTTCCTCTCTGTCGGCACGTTGCGCCGACCGCCGACCGAGTTAGGCGGCCGGCTTGGTGGACCCCCGTGCGCCGCTTTCTCTGCGCCTGCCGCGTGTGCGCGTGGCGCACGCTGCGCCCGCGTGCCGCACGAACCGCCCGCGGCCCTCGCCGCTTCCACCTGTCGCGCCGGTGCGAGCCCAAGCCCGCGTCGTCTTCGCCCTCGGCCGCCACGACCCCCCCCCGCCCCCGCATCGTCGCCCGCGCCATTCGCGCGGGCGGGAAGGGGCGGGGGTGGGTTTGAATATTTTTTTTTTCGTTTTTTTTTTTAATTTTATTATATAATATATATATATCTATATATCTCTATATATATGTGATAGAAATAGTTATAAAAATCTAAAAAAAATATCAAATAATTTTATTTTTTTTCTAATTTTTTTCTTATCTTTTTGAACAAGTTTTCGGGCTTTTGGCCCAGTTGAACATATATATTTTTATTCTTTTTTTTCCTTTTTCTTGGAGCTTTCCTCGAACTACGTGCCTGCATAAATACATAAAAATGTAATTAAAATTTATTTAATTTCATAAAAATAAACATTTGATACAAAATCAACAATAAGTGTGAGAAGTGTATATTGATCATAATTTAAGCTCATAAAAATGTGAATAATTATGAATTAACAAGGAAAAATACACACTTATCACACCCCCCAACTTACTCATTGCTAGTCCCTTAGCAATGCACATAATGAAACATTTAGGACTAAGACGAGTTTAAAGATATTCAGGCCTCATTTCCAGTTCATCTTTCATAGAGTTAACTAAGGATCAGGAATCTGGAGTAATTACCACAGACTAGCCTTATGTCAGAAATTCAGGTACATGATCAAGAATCTAATCAAAATTCAGTAGCACTTGTGCATGTGTAATGCTAAGTCCACAGTGAAGACAATTGCATCCTCCACTTGCTATTCTGAACAAATGCCTTTCAATTCTGCACTTCTTACTTAGAGCGTTCAATGCACACTAGCTTTTTGTCTGCCTTATTGATATGTCCCTTTTGGGATCACTATATATATATATTTTTTTCTTTTTCTTTTTCCCTGTTTTTTTCTTTACACACATGATGCTGCACTACCCTTCACTGTTTTACGCGAACCTCAACACGTCTTAGGTGAAGTAGGCCCGGTTCCACAGATCCAAGTTCCCTTTTCCTTTTGACGCGAACCTCAACACGTCTTAGGTGAAGTAGGCCCGGTTACTCAGAATCGGAGCATTTTTCATGGTGCTTTATTTTTTTTTCTCATACTTTTCTATGACAGAAAGCTTCTAACATATTTCTTCTTCAGAAAATGCAGAATATCAGACAGTCTGTCTCAAATAACAGAAGGCTTGTCCTTCTTGTTTCATTAGCGTGCAACGTGATTTTTCTTTTCTTTGAAAGTGCATCTGAACTTTTAAAGAGATTCTTTAAATCAGTTTTCCATGGCTAGAGTAAATAAATTATCCATCATCCTTTTCCCAGTTGTTTCTATTCAGAATCACGTTTCATGCGACATGAATCAAGAAATTCAACTCGGGGAAAACTGTTGTTTAACATGACAATTTCAAGAAAGTAAGAAAAATTTTTGTTGAAAACTTTTTTTAAAAATTTTGAAATTTATCTCCCCCCCCAACTTAAATGACATTGTCCTCAATGGCATAAGCAGTAGAAAGATTAGAGGACATGTAAAGAGATAATATAGTTGGGATGGAAGGATACAACCTGATGGCGGGGTAAAATGATGAGGGCGTCGGTGCAGCTTGGCCTGACAACTGTAAAAGAAACACACTAAAATAAAACATCAAATCACAAAAACCATGGGTGGCCTCCCAAGAAGCCATTTATTTGCACACCAAACTGTGAAAACGTTGGGCTGCCTCCCAAAAGCGCTAAATTTAACGTCTTCAGCCAGACGCAATATAGCTCAATAACCAACAAGTTGATTTTAAAATGAGCCACCAAAGAATTTTATCCTTGCCAAAATTATCATTTTCATGCCCTGAAGAAAACGAATGTGACTGGTGAGCGTAAGGGCAAAGCATGTATTGAGGTGGAGGTAGCTCAAAAGCATTATCCCGAGGAAAGAATAGAGGAGGAACATTGGGAAAAATCATATCATAAAGTATGAAATACTCCTCCTGAGATTCCTTAGGATCAGATAAATCAGCATGTAGGACCAGGGTGGACCAATCAGTTGGGAGAGTTTGAAAAGAATCACCATGGTCCAGAAGTGGCACAAGCTCTACCTTCTCCTCGAGATCACAAGTATCATGCGGGACAGTTAAATCATTCAATTCTTCATTTACCCCAACGTCATTGTCCACATACAAGTTCAATTCATTTTCCATCTCCACGACTTCCTCCTGCCCATCTTCAAATACAATTTTTTCAAAGTCGTGTTCCATTTCCACTTCTTCTCCATGCCCATCTTCAAAGAGAAGTGCATCATGGTCGGGGAGAGACTTGTGATGAGGTTCAATATATTCATCCTCTCCCCCTAACTGAAGATCATTCACCTCTCTTGCATTTTCCTCATGTTGACACGCAAGCACTGGCTCCTCAAATTCCTTTGTAGGAGGGGGAATATGATCATTCATCAGTTCATCACCGTCATGAATTGCATTTCCAGTCAAGTCCGCAATCCCCTCAAATGCCTTAGAGTTCTCATTCAAATCGTTTTGACAAGATCTCTCCATAATTCCTTCATCTTCTAAATTAAGATTAATCAGAGGGTAATGCTCTTGGGGAATCATAGAGTGATCATAGTCATCATCAGGAATTTGATGAGGAGTGGGTCCAGAGGAATCAAAGAATTGCTCTCCCTCCATGGTTTTGACTTTCTCGGTAAGCCTATTGATGTGCTGTTGGAGGGATTGACTATGGAGAAGTAACTGAATGAATTGATCATCAGAGGCATTAGGTGTGGGTGGAAGAGATGAATAGTAATGATTTGTCTGTTGGGCTGGGTCATAATGGTCATCAGAGGTTTTGGCCCAAATACGATTTTCATCATTCCCTTCTTCTCCCCCCGACGACTCAAGATCATCATAATCCTCTTCACAAATGGAATGGGGTTTAGGCTCCTCAGGTTGCTCTTTTGTTACGTCCTCCGCATAAGACCCTTCCATGATTCCCTCAAAATCAACAGTGATATGAGTGGTAGATTGTGGGATCATAGGTTGAGCATATAGACTTTTATCATTATAACATCCAAGAAGTTGGTCCTCAAGACTTGTGGAGTTGTTAGGCATTGGATCCACTTCCGTTTCTATGATGTTTTCAGCAATCCTACTCACTTGGGCCTCAAAGTTTTGTAGTTGTTCCTGAAAGGCTTGTTGTTGAGTCTGGAAGAGCCGTGTCAATTTATCAAACATCTCCTCCTTATGTAAATCTGTGTATAGAGGAGATAGATAAGTGGGCTGAGAGTCAGATTGTGCTGGATAGTAATTTGAAGGGCACTCAGTCTGAAAATCAGGAGGGTGTATTGGTTGCCCTCCATAATAGGGTTGATCATAAGAATGGACTTGATTGTAAGGATCATTGGAATATGAATCCCAATCTGCAAAGTGTGGATTTGAAGGACGTTGAATGGGGTCTTGGTATGGTTCCCAAGAAGAAAATTGTTGATTTTCCCATTGATTATTTGGGTTTGTGTAGGAGACAGAGGTGGAAAAATTCGATGACCATTGATATGGCTCTTGGGTGAAAGATGAATTATGAACCCCATTGTGGAAGAGTGAAGGAGTTTGTTGATAAGGGGTAAATGGAGAGTTGGAATTCACATAGCCCGCATAATTAAACATCAAAGAATCTATTATTGGGCCTGAACAAAATTAGATGTGGAAATGAAAAAGACCCAAGAAAGAGTGATGATTTTTCAATGAAATTTTTTTATGTTTTGATTTTATTGTTTTTTTTATGCAAAGATAAACAAGTTAGCACACAAATGACCCTAATGACCTAGATGTGCCCTAGACCTATAAATAGGGTTTCACAAAATGATTAACGTGAGACTTAAGTTTACCCTCAATATGACCACCAGCCAGGTAAGGGGTGGGGAAGTGGGAGGTTCCCCCTACTTTCGTAGGGACCTTATTATGCCAAACCACTAACCCGCTTAAAGCGTTTGCTGTCCGACCGTCTTGCCTTAGGCACCGGTTTTCATATGAGGATAAACCTAAATAACACAAGAATCACAATGTGATCCTAGGGCCAACGTTTACTGACTTTTATTTATGGCGGAGGACATGCGAAGATGCAAGAGAAATGTGGTTTGTGGGCTAAGGAAGGGTGATGAAATCCCCACCTTATCTTATTAGGGGTGTTGCCCTTAAAGTATTTTGAAATGAAAATGCACACCACAATTTCAAACAAGGGGTTCTTTATGCAAAATGAATGCCAGAATATGGTGAGTAGAACGTACCTTGCCCCTCGCAATCTTTGCAATGCAATGCAGAAATTAAACAAAGACAAAGTCTAAGCTAAATGATGCATGACCTAGAGCATGAAAGTGTAGTTGCTACTCTTGCAATGAGGTCTTTTATTTGGTACAAATGAAGATTTTTTTTTTTATTTTTGTTTTTAGTTAATGAACCTAACTAACCAGCATGAAATTTTTTCTTTTGTTTTGATTGTTTTATGATTTTTATAGAGTTTTCAAGAAATTTTCAGATTTTTGTAAAAAATTTTTTCAGAAAGTGGAAAGATAGAACCTGTTTCTTGATTTCAGCCCTTTAGCAATGCTTCCGAGCTCTTTAACGACATTTCATATCCTTGGAATTTCAGATTCGATCTTCCTCTTTCTTTGTTTTTCAAATTTTTTTCGTTTTCCTGCACAAGTAAAGAAAGTAAAAATCAATATACAAATATACAAAGTAAACACAAGAGTATCCAACTATGAAAAGTATCTCCATCCCCGGCAACGGCGCCAAAAATTTGGTGTTCGCTCGACAGTCGTTGTTAAAATTGCCGTGCCACACAAATTTCAAATATTTATAACCGCACTCACTCACTTATGGATTTGAAAACATGAGTATAATGGTAAGTACGGGTCGATCCCACGGGGAAGGAATTTGGTTATTTTTTTCTTAGTTGGAAAATATTCTTGTGTTTCGAAAAATCAATTGTTCGGATTTTGGAGTGCGATTATGAAAACTTAAATTGGAAAACATAACAGAATTCAAGTGAAAATAGGGGTTGGAAGAAAATGCATAACTTCAAATATAGACAGAATGAGAAGAAGTGTAAAACATGAAAGTTGTAGAGAATTGAAAAAGGAAGAACTTTTATGAAGAACACAGAAACAGAAAATGAAAGGAAGATAAGGAAAAACTTGAAAAACTATGACCTATTGGTTCGGATGAACAGTAACTGACAGAAAAACAGTACCTAGAAAACTTAATTCTAGAGCTCAAAAGAAGAGGAATTTGATAAAGTGTAAGAAGAAGAAAACTTAGAGATACAAGAGGGGAACAACTCTTACGAAGAACTCAGAGTGATTTGAGGACTAGAAAGACTTCAAAATGAATGAATGGAAGAAGGTATCACCACGGATGAACAGTAAATACATAGGATAGCACTTAAGAAAGTGGGTATTAACTCTATGAATTTGGACGAATTTGAGGAAATGATGAACATAGAAGTTGAAGAAAACTTAAAACCGAACAACTTTTATGAAGAACTCAAATTGAAATAAAGACTACAACCATGCCAAATAAGGCTAAGAACATGCTGAATTCACAAATGAAACTTTTATTGAAATAAGAACAACTTACAACTTTGACTTCAAAAGCCTTGAAAATACAACTTGATGCATTCAACAACTTCAGAAATGTAAATAACAACTTACATTACAAGTGACCAAAGCTAACTCTCTCTCCTTTGCAACCTTGCCATCTTGCTAATTCTACTTGCTAACTAACTTGCTAACTAGACCAATGCACCCTTTATATAGGGGTTACAAAAACATTCCAAACAAGTGTACCCAATTTTAGCTTAAAATGATAGGCAGGTAGGTTCTGCCCACTTTGCCATTTTTTTCGGATTTTTCTGAATTTGTTTGGCATTTTTTTTGGGCTTTTCCTCTCTCTTTCTCTCTTATTCTCTCTCTTTTCCTCTCTGTCGGCACGTTGCGCCGACCGCCGACCGAGTTAGGCGGCCGGCTTGGTGGACCCCCGTGCGCCGCTTTCTCTGCGCCTGCCGCGTGTGCGCGTGGCGCACGCTGCGCCCGCGTGCCGCACGAACCGCCCGCGGCCCTCGCCGCTTCCACCTGTCGCGCCGGTGCGAGCCCAAGCCCGCGTCGTCTTCGCCCTCGGCCGCCACGACCCCCCCCGCCCCCGCATCGTCGCCCGCGCCATTCGCGCGGGCGGGAAGGGGCGGGGGTGGGTTTGAATATTTTTTTTTTCGTTTTTTTTTTTAATTTTATTATATAATATATATATATCTATATATCTCTATATATATATGTGATAGAAATAGTTATAAAAATCTAAAAAAAATATCAAATAATTTTATTTTTTTTCTAATTTTTTTCTTATCTTTTTGAACAAGTTTTCGGGCTTTTGGCCCAGTTGAACATATATATTTTTATTCTTTTTTTTTCTTTTTCTTGGAGCTTTCCTCGAACTACGTGCCTGCATAAATACATAAAAATGTAATTAAAATTTATTTAATTTCATAAAAATAAACATTTGATACAAAATCAACAATAAGTGTGAGAAGTGTATATTGATCATAATTTAAGCTCATAAAAATGTGAATAATTATGAATTAACAAGGAAAAATACACACTTATCAGCTGCTCACCCCTGAAGATGATGTTATGATTGGCGGGCGGCGGGCGACCCCACTTTTGACCTGAGCGGGTTGCATGTGTTGGCTGAGAGGTTTCAGCCTGGTTAGCCTCAACAATGGGAGTATAACAAATGTCTTCGTCTCCATCCTCATCCCCGGGCAGGGTGAAGACGGCGGACAGTGTGTTGCAGGATAACACTATTTCTTCCTTGGCCTTTCGACCCCTTCTTTTCTTCTTCTTTTTCTTTTCAGTAGGCGCCTGCCCCCAAAACATGCTTTCGTCCTCTTTCGGGACTTCTTTGGGCTTCTCTTGTTGCTGCAAAGAGAGCTGCTCCAGTTCTTCCCATGGGACATGATCCTTCACCAATAGTGGTTGTAATGTGGGCTGTTCATATTCTTCTAGCCCATTTATATAGGTCTGTAGCCGTTGAAGCTCTGGGCCGACCTTCTTAGGCTCGGGCAAGGGGCTTGGTTTCTTCCGATTGCAGACAGGAATCTTGACCCTTACAGGCTGCTCAACCCAGACTAGAGCTGGGGATGGCGGGGTTAGCCGGGGCGTAATGCCTCGAATTTGTACCCCTTTGGCTGAGTGGGGTAAGGGCTTCTTCTTGCTTCTTGCAGAGACTTGCTGCCATCCATGTTGTTCCTTCAGAGGTGTGAGAAAACACGCCTCATATGTATGCTGCGTACTGACCTCCGCCATTTCTTCAGGTAATGCCTGGTATAGTGATATCATGTTGATAGCCGCCCGCTTCAGCTGGACTTCATGTGGTTGCGTGGGTTCAACCTTGTGCTCCCCCATATCTATCTCTCCCTTCCTTATCAGACCTTCTATAATGTCTTTAAAGACAGCAATTTTCAATTGGGTGCCCCAGCATTCGGTGGTAAGGACAAAACCTAGGACTGTCTTGTTTCTTCGGATCTTCTTCCCTTTTGGGTTCAGGCAGAGTAATTATGTCATACTGGGTAACCCAGTCAAACAACACCTTAGTCTTTTCCTTGGGAAAAGAGTAAGCCTTCTTCATCTTGTCCCTGAGTGAAGGGCCCTCCTTCTTATCATCTGCTTTATCCGGTGGAGGCGCAGCGCCTTCTTTAGCTTTATCCCTTTGCTTCTCAAAGGCCTTAAAGTTGATGGTGTTGGCTTCTTTAGGTGCCGAGCGTCGCTCGACCGCCTTTGCTTTTGGTATAGAAGTTCCGGATGTGGCAGTTGAATGTTTCGCCAGGAAGGCTTCAATCTCGGCTACTATATTATTAAGACGGTCAAATGACCTAATCTCCATTCCAATCACCCGTTCTAGCACCTCTCTATGGAGGTTTTGCTTACATATCTGTACGGCGTCCTCCTGGTGCGGGGGCCGCTTGCACCTCATTCCGAGGTTCCTCCACCTCTGTATATAATCAAGAGCCGTCTCATCCGGCCTTTGACAGGTAGCATAGAGTTCGGGTATAGTAACTTCTCTTTCGGCCACATGGAATCTTTCTCAGAATCTCTTCTGCATATCTGGCCAGTCGCTAATCGACCCAGTCGGCAAGCTTGAATACCATTCAAATGCGAGCCCCATTAGAGAGGACCCAAAAATTTTTAGTAGTTACAACTCGTTAGAGGCCATATCTCCCATGACGGTCATGTAATAAGCTATGTGTTCCTTGGGGGACCCCTGCCCGTTGAACTTTTCAAACTTCGACGACTTGCTGACTCCCGGGGGAAGCCGCTTGGCAGCGTGGTGTGGTGGGTAAGGCACCCTATAGTCATCAAAATCCATGTATTCACCTTCACCCCGCTCAGCCAATTTCATTTCTATCATCTTCTCGACCATAAGTCGGTTCACTGTTGCAGAATCTGCTGGCTCCGGATAGAAGTGGGCTGGCTGCCGGTACGGCGTGTTGAGTACAGTTGCCTGCGGAAGCGGGCGCAGCAGAGGTGCCTGATGCAACTGCGGCAGTATTGGAGGTATCAATGGCTGAGGAGCCCTTTGCAAAGGAGCAACTTGGCCATGCTCGGCTGGTTGAGGCAAAGTGTATAGAGGTGGGAAATCACGGGGATGAACTCCTCCCTGTGAAGATTTTGGTAGTACTTCCGGCTGCTTGGAAGTGGATGTTTGTTCATTTTTATCTTTCAATTGCTTCTTGAGGAGTTCAATCTCCTACTGATATTTCTGCAACAACATCAACACGGATGGGTCCATAGTCACCGTGCTTGAAGTGCCTTCTGTTGCTTCTCCTGTAGCTCCCTCAGGTGAGGCGTTCAGCAAGAGTTCGTCTTCCTCGGTGGTTACCATATTAACAGCTAAGGTGGCGGTTACTTTGGAAACCTCTCGGTCTTCTTCCATCATCTGTAGTCTTTCTCTAGCAGCTGTGACCAGCCTGGTATCTGCCTCAGGCTGATTAGCTAGACGAGCCAACTCCTGCGGTTCGTCTGGCAAACTGTCACATCTTCTGGCCACTCCGGCCATATTGCAAGTAACGATATTCAAATTCCTCCTATATCTGGAGACACTTCTCTTCACTCATCTTGGGTAGGCCAATCTTTCAAAGACTGACGTTCTCCTCGTCCTGGCCCCTTGCCGTGGTGGGGTTTCTATAGCATCATAGTCTTGCTGGAACTGGTCTTCATGTCCATTATCATCCACGGACGAGGCTTGTCCATTTTCTTCTTCCCCGATCTCCATTGGTGGGTACTCCTCTTCTTCAGCCATAGCTGCCTGGAGCAGGCGCTGTTGCCCTAATGAGGGGTTGCCTAAGCCCCTGAAATACCCTCTGACCATGTCAATCATTTCTTCTTGATCCCTCCCCCCGTGGGGAATGGGATATAGCATGTGGCCTTGCACCCGAGGCAGATATGCCAATCGGGCTCTCTCCGATGACTGATGGAACCTTCCTCTCATAATCGGGATACCGGCCTACCTGGCGCAGGCATGGAAAACTTCACAGCGCGGAAGCTCTGCAACCACATGCTCCTCTTCTGAGGCCGCACCCCTCTCATTTTTTCTCCTCCCGATCTCCCTTGATCTAGGCTCGTAGGGACGGATGGGCGTGTCTTCTTTCCCGGGTTGGGCCCTCTTGGGGACCCACACTTGTTTAAACTTCCTTGGCTGTGTGGCGAGCTCTCTCCAGCCTCGATAACCTTCTTCTTCCTTCTCTGCCCTTCTTCCAAACAAAGCTTGAAAGGAGTTATGAATAGGCGTAGCAGGGACTACCCGGTCAGGGATGGCCTGGGCATCACGTCCGTCGAGGAAAAGGTGAACACCTCCAATGAGGATAGACTTCCTGGACGCCGAGAGGCGCCCAGTAACAGTAGTAGCAGCTTTCCTCCGGATACTCCTCTGCTGACGGCTTCTGACCATTTGTTGCAAATAGGGCGAACCCTATTGGTGGCGTGATGCACCATGCAGCTCACCTCCCTTGTCAGCTTCTTCGATGGGCCCTCACAGCACGGGACCTCGGGAGCTTCGATTTCTTCAGCCTTCTTGACCTTCGTCGGTTCGAGAGACTCGACTCCCAATAATTCAGTAAAGGCTAACCCCAAGAAATTGGGAAAGCCGACAGCGGGCTGGAAGGACCCAAACACGGTGGGCACCGCCAGGTACCCATGGTTGACATGGTTGTTGACGACATCCGAACCGAACACGAGTGCAGCCAGTCCGGTCTCCATTCTTGCTCTCCTGCAATCACAAAAATAGGCAAACGATCAGTATTCTTGGGGAAAGCACCAAGTGGCTTCCTATCTTCGTAAAGAGATGAAGGGAGACCCAGTCTCACCGGGCGTGCCACTTTGGTGACACATATTTTTATAAAAATACGTGGGCGTGCCAGTCACCGGAGTGACAAATTTATATCGTGCGATCAATCTGACTTGGTCAGTCGATTGTGAGGTTCGCGTTGGGACCAGAAGTCCATCATACCATAAAGGTTATGACATTAATTACATCCTCCGAGAAGGAGGAAAACCCTTGATTAATTGCCAAGATCGATGCCTCTCGGGGCCGAATGATAACTACGTACAAGACATGATGTAAATATGAAGCTACGCAGGCCTCTATGCTTCCTTTTATTCATGCAAGAGGAATTAAGAGTTATTATGTTCACACTTCGATACGAGGCGGGGAACTTAAGTCCGAAGACCACCACCACGCATAGCGACACTTCCAGTCGGGTAGGACACGGCCTTCTGTTAGACGCCATTTTATATACCTAAGTGAGACCAAGCACACAAACATGCATTATTTTCACAACATAGGTGATTAGGAGGGTTATTTACCATAAGCATGGAAAGTACATGATATCAGCACGCTTATGTGGGCACGTGTATATATATATATATATATATATATATATGTATATTTATACATATATACTTATGTATATATACCCATAATGTATTCATTCATTTATTCGGGGGTATTCAGCCAGAGAGGGGCATAGATGATTGAGTTAACGACAAGCGCTGCAAGGGTGGTAGGGAAATCAGTGTGAAGTGCACCGAGGCAGTGGTGAGAAGGGCATGGGTAGTATAGGTCGGTGCAATATGCACCGAGGCAGTGGCAGCGAAGGACATGGGTAATATGGGTCGGTGCAATAAGCACCGAGGCAGCGACGTCGAAGGGTATGGGCCATATAGGTCGGTGCAATATGCACTGAGGCAGCGGCAGCGAAGGGCATGGGTAATATGGGCCGGTGTAAGTTTGAATGGGGGTCAGTGCATATTTGGGTTTGGGAGGAGTTGGGTCGGTGCAGGCTGAGCGGAGATGCGAGTCGAGTCGGTGCAGATTCGGGCTAGCGAGGAGCTGGGTCGGTGCGGGTTGAGCGGCGACGTGAGCTGAGTCGGTGCAGGCTTGAAGAGGAGGCAGGTGATATGTAGTCAGCGCTAGTGGTGAAGAGGGGTGAGGGCCGAGTCGGTGCTAGTGAAGAGGGGGTGCGGTATGGGCTGAGACGGTGGCGTCAGTACCGGCTCGATCTCACGGGTAGCGGAGTCAGTGGCGTCGCCACCAACTCACAGAGACTTCCCTTGGTTCAGAAGCCCATGAAGTTTTATTTGTTAGGGGGGAAAAACAACAGAAAGCCCTCTTTTAGCCATTATCTCTTCGCATTATACATGCTTGTGAGAATTGAGAAGGGTATTAACGCTCCGTCACACGGGTTAAATTGACTTCAAAGGTCTTATTTACCCAGTTCATTCAACCTGGCCTGTGCGAGGTTCCTACTCGAACAAACAGGCAGGCAATCATCGAGCACCTGATTGAGACATATTAAGCATTGAACTGCGTAGGGAATAATGAAAACCATCGATGGAGTTATGAACTTTTCTAGAGAAAATTTGACAGCTTCTCCCCTGCGTGGGGAGATGTTCAGTCAAAAAGTGGCATGGCACACGCCGAGCGGTTCCAAACCAAAAACATGCCGAGCAGTTAAGAGGAACTGTCTCGACCCCCAGAAGCACCACCATGCAACTCTCGAGGCAAGCCTACTAGAGACTCATGGTGCTACGGGGAAATTTCACGTAACAAAGGGCGATGCAAGAGGATCAGAATGTATCCGTATGAACGGCCTCTTTGATAATCCACTCGTGCAATGAGATTCCAGAGGGACATGTGACTGGTCGACAGACCCCCTGGAACTCAGAATGGGGCTGATTTGGCAAA
The DNA here is from genome assembly GCA_022559845.1 of Amorphophallus konjac. Taxonomy (NCBI): domain Eukaryota; kingdom Viridiplantae; phylum Streptophyta; class Magnoliopsida; order Alismatales; family Araceae; genus Amorphophallus; species Amorphophallus konjac. Next base: position 203,593 of record JAHNEJ010001035.1, read on the forward strand.
CAATGATCGGTGATTGTCCCCCCCCCCTTTTTATCGCGGTGTAGGTAGTTAGAAACGATCAAAAACGCAATTCACCACATCCTGCACCTCCATTGCCAGATGAGCTTGAATGCTCTGGTAGTCATAGTCATCGGAGGTGACTGTGCTCTTCATCAATAGAAGCAAGATGGGAGAAAAGGGGGGCAGAATGTTTTAGAAACAATTTGTAGAACATAAGAGGGGATGTGTGATAGCCATGGAAGAAATGGATAAGGACTATTGCATTGGCTGTCGGAGCACGCTGGTGTCCCTATAACTGCTAGGTTCGAGTGAAGGGACACTCGGCAGCTCTCCATTTGAAATCCAGTCGAGCAAACCCAAATTCACAAACTACGTTGTAGTATCGATAAGAGACATACCCTTGGGGGGGGTTATTATCGGCCACTACAGGCGTGGCCATGAGCCATTATTGCATGGAAAGACAGTAAAAGCTTTAGGAGATGAGCGCTCACAGGATTTATAGTGGATTTATCCCGAAGGGCCTCCTCACGCTCGAAGGAAAACTAAGAAATCTCAAAGCAAAAGTGGTAGAAACACTACGGTTAGCGACCCAAAAAAAATGGATTATGACAGAAAGAGATACATTCGAGCTGCAACAACGAACTAGGGCTTTATTCTATTCAATCTTGTTGTCGACTACAATCCAATCAAGAGGAGGGAGAACAGCGCTCGAAGGGACCATCCAACAGGAGAGAAAAAGAAACTGCTAAAAGGAAAAGGGAAGAGCTAATCGGAGAAGAACACGGAGCTGGTAGACAGTATAGAACTCTTTCTCAGACCCACCTGCTTCTTTCTCTCTCTGATCCTCTCTTCCTCTCCCTTCTTTCTTGGTTCGCCCTCTTCGCTCGATGGATTCTCCCTTCTTCTGATTTTCTGCTCGATCCCCCCTTTTTTGAGGGCCAAGGGGCCCTTTTATAGGCAGATACCCAAAACAGGGCATGACGGGATGGGTGAGCTGCCACTGCCTCAAGCGCTAGCCATGCTACCGACTTGGTCGCGGAGGGGAGGCCACCGCCTCGAGCGCCACCCCCTCGAGCGCCACCAGGTCGAACGCGAGTGGCGCCACCGGCTGAAACACCCATCACTGCCGACTCGATATCAAGGCGCCACCGACTCATTTGTAAGGGCATTTTTGTAACTTTAACATTTTATCCTGAAATTAACCCGGTGAGTGCTCTTCGTCTGGAGTAGCTTCGGGGTTGGTGCAGTAGTCCCGGACTACGTTTTGAAGTGTTGATTCGGGGCTTCCGCAGATTTTCGGGACGTGCAGAACCCGTACCGATTTTCCTAGGATTTGCACTGATTCGGCCTTCGGCACCATAGTTCATGCGACCAACTCAACTTCGCATATGTGCGGTATATCCTTATCGAGTGGACTATCCCTGGAAGTATTTTCGTCCGGCCTGGGCGTCCTTTTGGCCACTTACGGACATTTCTGGCGCGATGTGTACCCGAATCGGGTAACCCCAATTTTCTCCTGATTTGGCGTTCGGCACGTTGATTCGTGCCGCCAACTCCATGCTGTGGACACGTAGGGTGTCTTCATTAGGAGGGGCATCCCTTGAAGTATTTCTGTCATGATCGGATGACTTTCTGGCCACTTACGGACCATTTCGGCATTCCGCGTGTCTTGATCGGATCACTCAGATTTTCCGCTGATATTTCCCTCGGTTATTTATTCCGAGGTTCCAGGGACATTCCTTCATCTCAGAGAGGTTTCTTCATCAGGCGGGAGCCACCTGTTACATTCTCGTCCCGATCAGACGGGGTAAGAGGTATATCGGGCACGATCATCTCGATGCCGGTTTTGTAGGCTTTGACCCTCAATAGGCCTTAAGCTAGCTGTGGTGGGTGTCTAAACCTGAGATGATAGAATGTTGATTCCCTGGCACTTCTTGTAGGGTGGCCCGAGGCTTCAGTGGTCTGAGTGGATCCATCTTTGACTTCCGGTTGACTCCTTTGGGAAGCGTGATCACTGTCTGATCACATTTTGTGTGTCAACAAAGTCATGGACCACATAAATGGTGACACTGGTGTTGTCTTCGAGTGCGCTCGGCATCAGTCTCCTGTGTTTAATGACGATGTCGACCTCGCCCTCGGGTGAGAGCTTGATAGCCACAGCCAATTTCGCTAGGGCGTCCGCCTGAGCATTGTTGCTTCTAGGGACATGATCTATCTCAAAGAAATAGAATTTCATGGGTTAATCTAGTGATGGCGGCGTGGTACGGGACCAACTCTGGCTTCTGCACGTCATAGATGCCGAGGACCTGCCGGACTATCAGCTGGGAGTCCCCGTAGGCTTTGAGGCATTTGATGCCCATGTGGAGAGCCATCTGAAGCCCAATGAGTAGAGCTTCATTGTAACAACCCTGGAAAAATAAAGATTTTGAAAATGGATCAAATTAAAATAAAAGATAAGTAAATAGATGATGAAAGCCTAAACGCATAAGAATAAGCCAGAAGGAAAATAACGCCTTGGGTCAAGGCGCTACTTCAAGAAGAAACGCCCTTGTACAAGGCACTAATTTATGAAAGGACGCCAACATGTGAGGTCGTCAATTCTTAAACGGTCAAAATAAATAAAAAGGAAAGTAGAAGTGACGCCCTCCACCTGGGCGCGTTTTATACAAGAAACGACGCTTGACAAGGCGTCAATTTAAATTAACGCCCTCACTTAGGACGTTAATTCAGTTTGAGTTTCGTTCGACCCAGGAGACTATCCAGAGCAAGTTTCTGGATAACTACGAGGAAGATTGAATAGGGTAATAACTCTATTAGGGAAATATTACTTCCAATACAACACTAACTCCATTACGATCCTAAAAACCCTATAAATACTCTTCCATCTTCTTCAGTTTAAAGAATAGGGAGGGAGAGCTGTGTTCTTTCTCTACATTCGGAACAGAGAAGAAGTTACTTCTCGTCCACTACCACCCTCACTGCTAGAGGATAGCAGTTACCTAGTTCTCAGGAGACTCTGTTTCAAACAGAGTATCATATTCTCTACAGTACCTTCATCTCGATCGTCATCAAGGTAGGTTTTCTCAAGGATTGTAGCCCAAAGTAACTTATGAAATCATATTAATAACATATATTCATCCATGCATATAGTTTTATTGTGGTTTCGAATGTTTTCTATGAAATTTTAAAGAAACGCCCTTGACCAGGGCGCTAATTTAAAAGAAGCGACCCACACTAGGGCGCTAATTGTAGTTTTGACTCCCTGCCCAGGAGTCGTCAATTTCACCTAATTGTTAATTAACCGTGTTTAAAATTTAATATCTATGAAACTAGAATCTAATATGATGCATGATCATACCTGTTGAATCCTGCTATTTTTCCTGTCCTAACTCCATAATTTGTTTTCCTGAAATTTTATTATCTAGAAACTCTACTGTTCATATGAAAATTTGATAAATCCTAAAATAACGACCTCCTGTAAGTCGTCTCTTATAAAAGTGACGCCCTGCACCAGGGCGCGAATTAAAAACTAACGCCCCTCTGTAAGGCGCGTTTCATGGAAATTCCAGAAAATTGGCAATTATGCAAAAATGTTATAAATATAATGGACGCCTGCTATTATAGTCGTTAAATTGTTAATAAACGCCCCTGTATAAGGCGTTAATTTTATGAGTAACGACTTTACCTAAGTCGCTATTTTCCTGTATTACTGTTTTCCATGTTCCTGTTAACTGAGGGTTTGATATAAATATATATATATATATATATATATATATATATATATATATATATGTATGTATGTATATATGTATGTATATATATATATATGTATGTATATATGTAAGTATAATATCGGCACTATATTTCCACTCCGTGAATATAGTCCCATGTTTCGTGATGTTTTATCGTTTACCCACTAACTCTCAGTGACATACAAGCTCTCCATTGGACATTCCGTTCCTTTGGACTAGCAAGTTAGTCATAGAGACCTCCGTAAGACTCCTCGAGCCTTGGATTCCCTCAAGGCCGATTGAGCTGGTTGTACCATAAAAACCTATTACACTATTTTTGCCATGTCACTCTATAGCAGCATGGTAATACTGGCCCTCATGTTAAGCTAAGTGGATATCATGAGAATATTCTTAATGGGATGTGGACATCATGCCATTAATATGCTGTTCTTGTGGACCTCAATTCTATATAAAAGAGTGACCATCTATGTATGGACACTTAATTGTCATGGTACCCAAGTTAGGGAACCAATTCCACCCAGTTTATCGACATGTCATGGTTTATGTGCTTTGCGTGGATTTTATCGCCAGTATGTCCTTACTCAAGGGCCTTGCCCTTGAATTCCATAAAAATCTTATCTTATCATCCTATTAAAGTTTGTTCTTGAAACTCCTTATTGGCTATAAACTATCATGGATGTCTAGATCTATCTTGAATGCTGTGCATATAAGGGCCCGATCTGGTCCTGGGAGGAGCACCCAAAAGTACTAGTGCCCATGGGAGTTGTAATGATCACGGTGTCTAGCATTGCACCGAAGTACTTTCTCTCTTGATCTTTGGCATTCCACACTCTCTCTTTCTTGCGTGCGTGACTCGACTTGCGTGACTTTACTAGCGTGGCCCGACACGGGCAAAGTATGATAGGGTGCTTGGCCCGGATACAGAGGGGGGGTGAATGAATCCTTCTACGAATAATGGCCAAATTTAAAAAAGAATGCTAGATAAGGAAACAGAATAGAACCAATTCTATTCTACTCAAATACAAACCCATTGAGCGCACCTATTCAAGCATCTAGCAGAAGCAAACAAAACAATCAAGCCACTGTTCAAAAGATTTTTAGGTGGTTCGGTCCTTCAGACCTACATCCACCCCTCACTCCCAACCGGAGTGAGGCTTCACTAGCACACGCTAGAACCAAGCAGACTCAGTCTGCAAACAATTGCTACCACACAGCTTGACCAGGGGAACAACCTCCCCTTTTCCTCCAAACTGGAGGGAACCTCTGGACTTGAATCCACAAGCCCAGAACCGGAGACAAGTCTCCCTTCCTCCAAACTGGAGGGAACTCACAAGTAGCTCCCAGCTACTTGCAACTGGAGATCAGATCTCCCTTCCTCCTAACCGGAGGGAACCCGACCTCAGACCAGAGGATCGAAAAGCACAGCAAACCAGAAAACAAAGAAAAGATAATAAACGAAAAATAGCTTCAGCAAACAGAAGCTGAAACACGCGATGCACAATTTGGCTCCCACTGGAGCTGACTGGCCTGGATCTGATCCATGGTCCAGTGAAGATAGATCTTCAGGTAAGCTTCTTTCTTCTTCTCCACGAACTCTCTCATTCACTCTCTCTCTCTCTCTCTCTTTCACTTAAACTCTCTTCCTCTTTCACACGATCACTATCTCTCTCTCTTTTCCTTTTTCTTCTTCTGCTGGATCGAGCTCTCTGTAACACTGCCTTTTCTTTCTTAGCTCTGATCACCCTTCATCGGTGGGCGAAGGTTTCTATTTATAGCGGCAGCAGATGGATAGGGCACTAAACGCGTGTGCCTCCCACGCTCGATCCAGAACCTTCCTGCCACGTGCCCTTGGTGTATTTGTTCCTTCAGTATCGGATCATGTGCACCCAGACACTGATGAATGTTCTTCCTCGGACCTGCAACGAGATAAGAGCCATTAATATTGAGTGCCATAATAACTAGAACTGCATGAGGTTAGTGGACACGACAAGAGGTACTAAACAGAGAACGACACGAGATACAGTGGTGACACAATGAACATTACTAAGAGACCTTTATGAGGTAGACAGAAAAACAATGCGAAGACACGAAGACAAGAACAGAAACCAACACTGAGTATGGTTTCAATACAAGAAAGACACGAGGACAGGGAAGAATAAAAAAATGACACGAAGAAGCAACAAGATAAATGACACGAGGTGAAGATAGCACGAAGGCGAGACAGTAATCGACACGGGTTGAAAACAACACGAAGTCAAAAACGGTAATCGACACGGGTTGAAAACAACACGAAGTCGAAACAGTAACCGACACGAGTTGAAAACAACACGAAGTCAAAACGGTAATCGACACGAATTGAAAACAACACGAAGTCGAAACAGTAACCGACACGAGTTGAAAACAACACGAAGTCAAAACGGTAATCGACACGAATTGAAAACAACACGAAGTTGAAACAGTAATCGACACGGGTTGAAAAATAACACCAAGATGAAGTACAAGAATTGACACAGAGTTGTAAACAACACGAAGACAGAACAGTGATTTGACACGAAGTGAAAAAGACAAGAAGTAAAACGACACGAAGTGAAAACAAAGAAAATGACACGAAGTCAGAGAGACCAGAGTGAGGAAAAACGACACGAGGTGAGACGACACGAAGTGAAGTTGACATGAAATGAAAAAACAACACTAAGTATGATGAGAACAGAAAATAAACACGGAGTGAAGACAAGGATGACGCAGGAGTTAAAAACAACACGGGGTTCACTGGGAAACGACTCGAAGTTCATCAAAATAGAAACCAATCCGAAGTGTGGTTTCAACATAAGACAGACACGAACTGACAACGACACGAAGTCGAAACAGTGAGACCACGATAAAGACGACTCGAAGAACAACAGTAAGTGTCACGAAGTGAACTTTGACAGAACCACACACTACACGGAGAATGATACAAAGACGATGAAAACAACACGAAGTAAAGATCAAATGACACGAAAATGTCACTGAATCAAAACAAACACTTCAGAGGAAAACGACACGAAATGTAGTGGAAACAACACGGACGCACGACTTGAAAGACAGTAAACATGAACAACACGTGGTAAGAGAAGACGACACGGCGTGTCGGAAATACAAATAGTACTAGAACTAAAACGACACGAGGACAAACAATTCAACACGAGGTGTTACACACAAACATGACGAAGTGCTAACCAACACGAATACAGTCCCTGAAAGATGCCTGAAGTGAAATGAAGGTTCATTCTTCAACAAACATGTTCTTTGTTCATTTTCACAGAGAAATATTTTTGTTAGATATTCACATAGACATAATTTTGGAAGACCACTAAGACTTATAGTGTTGTCATCATCAAAACATGTAAAGATTCAACAAGACTCAACAATCTCCCCCTTTTTGATGGATGGCAACACTATGAGTCTTGAGTCTTTGCAGAGAAGGAAAAAACACTAAATAGCCATTCGCAAATGAACATAACAAACATTTTTAACAAACATTTTTCCTGATTTCTCCCCCTTTGACATCATCAAAAAAAATGAAAACAAGAAGAATGCAACAATGCAAATGATATGAGTTAAGTTAATTTGTCCAAGAGTCTGAGAGAGAAGGCCTCAAAAGGGCAACAAAATACAGAGCATAGTCTTTTCAGGAAAAGTATCTGGCTTGTCTGCTAGAGGGGCCACGCGTCCTGCCTTGAGGTGGTCTCCCCCTTGGAGAAGCAGAAGAATGTTCTTGAGGTGGAGTTCTGCTGGAAGAGGCGTGACCAGGTGTTGAACCCAAGATAGACTGAAATTCCTTTAAATCATTTGATAGCTCAGCAAGCCAATACGCCACAGTGCTTCTGACATTTGCCACTTCAGAAATAATGTCGTCTTGGCGAACACTGACAGTTTCATATCTGTCAGTCAGAGTTGTCATTTCTGTTATGAAGGCGACCAACTTATCATAGATTTGCTGAATGCCTGGACCTAGGGCACTTGAAGACTTCTTCAACAATTCTAAAGCTGTTCTGATCTCATAGCAATGATCTATTATGGTAGAAGACATCTTGAAGGAGGAAATATTAACATCATGTGACTCTCTCAGAGCTTTTGCAATTTTTGAACAAATCTCCTGTAATCCTTCCATCAAGGATTTGATTGCATCATCTGAAGCCCTTTTGTTTAGAAGGAATCGTCTCCATTCAGTGAGGAGAGATATCTCAAGCTTCAGTAATCTGGTATGTACCTGATTAATGTTGAGAGTGACAAATGTAAGCAGATCATCTAATTTCTTGTCTTGTTTTTGCATCTGCTGAGTCAGGTTTATGAGAAGCTCTTCAATGTTGGGCGCCCGAGTAGATTCAATGTTGGGTGCCTCTGCAGATAAGAGTCTAGGTGGACCTAGAGGTGTACCAAAAAATTCACTGCCAGGTGCAGTTCTCTCAGCTGCTTCCTCTTGTACTGGCATTTGACTGCTCTCAGCTGGGACCTGAACTTCATCTTCAGCTTGAATTTCTTTCTGAGGGAATACATCTTCAGGTTCCTCTTCTTCACTTGAAGATTCTGTATCTAGTTCTATGACAGGAACCTTTTCTCTATCTTCCATGAGTTCCTGATCTGCAGGGCTGCCAACAAAGGCCTGCTCAAGACTTTCAGATATGACCAAGTTGGTAGCCTCTTCCAAGCTTCGCTCAACAGTTGCTCTTAAAATTTCATTAACAAAAACAGCAAGATCTTGATTAGTACTATCTTGCTCTTTAGCTGGCTGTTCTTCAGGCACTATTGCCTCTTCAGATGTCTTCCCAAACGAATCAAATAGCCCAGCAATGGTTGCATCTAGATCTGTTTGAATGCTTTCGTCAGACAATCTGATGTCCTCAGATGCAGCCTCAACTAGCCTCTGAAATGAGAAGGGTACTTCAATGGGTGCAGCTGGCAAGATAGACACTGGTGGTTCAGCTGGTGTTTCCTGTTGAGCAATCTCAGAAACTAATTGCTCACCAGCTTGGGCTAAGACTTGAAATTCTTCTAAATGCTCCCCCTGAGATTGTGATTCCCTGGCCTTTTGGACCTTAGCTTGTCCCACCATAGAGGAGTCCTCTAACCCCAAAAATACTGAAACGAAGTTCATATTAAAAATGTTTCTGGCCTTCACTTCTGATGCGGCCTCTCCATCCAAGCAAATCTCAGAGTGCTTGAATATCTCAGTCAGATGGGCGGCATAGGGAAGATGTCTCTTGGATCCAATGCATCCCTTCATGACCGAAAAAATAATCTCTGGCAGACAGATCTTTACATTTTGAATCAGACAAAACAGTAGAAATCTCTGTGTGTCTGTAATTCTTCCTCTAGCCCCAGTCTGTGGGGTGATAATGGAAGCGATGACATTCTGAAGGAGCTTGTGAAGAGGAGGAAATGACGATGTCTGATAAGCTTTTAGCTTTAACTGCCCCTTATCATGAATATTACTGGGTTTACCAGTAATGACTGAGAAAGCTTCATGGAGACTGTATCGAAAGCTTCCCTCTACCTCCCCTTTATCTGGAACACCGAGGGCTTTGTGGAGGGACTCACATGTAACAGTTAACTCGACCCCTTTAACAGATGATAATAAGGCAGACTTGTCTCGGCTCAAGGACAAGTTATTATAAAATTCCATTACCGGCCTAGGCTAATAGACACGGTGATTTTCTAAGAAATCTCTCCACTCCTGAAACTCAAAGATTCTTAACAGTTCTGGGAACTTCGAGACCAAAGTTTCATCTCCGAAATCTATTAATCTAGGAGGAATGATTTTCCCACTTTCTACAAACACGGTAGACTGAGACATCCTGGTACCTTGTTCGGAAGATACTTCCGCAGCAGGTTCTGGCACAAGACATCTCTGTTGCTTAGATGAGGGCTCTTCAACAATTTCTTTTCCCTTCCTCTTCCTGTCACCCGGAGCTGCTGACCTTTGCTGATCCATCTGCCGGAAATTCCAGAGTATCAACTCTCTCTTGCAGGCTGCTATTGGACGCGATGCTAGACTGAAGAGAGGAATAGACCTCTGTGGGGGGAAGAAGGTGAGCGGGAAGAGATGGAGATGGGTTTGAAGAAGACGCTCAAGGTAGAGCAGCACGAGGATGAATAGGAAGCGGCAAGGGGAAATAAGGGTTGAGGTGGAAGGTGTGAGGAACACGAAGGGTTTGTCGGGTAGCTTTTTACTCATATCAACTTTTTCTGTAAATACCCAAAATACCCTTAGTCCTGATGTAACGCAGCTACAGCATGTTAAAGTTAGCCCTTCAATATGTGGATGGGTTATATTCTTCCAAAAACCAAGGTCAGTTAACTCAAGATATTAAATCAGCATAATCACAAAATTAGCTGTTAAAGTTGCTTAACCTAGAGAGAGACACGATTAAATTGCACCTTATGTTTGTCAAGCAACGAAATAACACAACTAAGTCAAGTAGATTTCATTTCTTCATATAAAGGACGAGAAGCCATACAGGGTCAACCAATTTGTTGAACACAAGGTAGAATAGTCCCTTTTTACACAAGGAGACATGTTTATCAGACACCAGAAACCCTGGTTACTCAGGACTAACTACCTTAATGCCAATGAGATTTTTCTTTTGAGGATTTTTTTTTATTTTAACATTTCTACACAGAGATAGCTAATTGTATCATGACAGAGACTCTGGACTTCATTGATCTAGAGTGTCTATTTCTCCACAAAAGCCATTGCTCTGCCACAAATAATGGCGTATTCCCTGGAAGCACTTCTCATGATTTTAGACAAGAAGAAATCTTACTTAACACAATTTTATCTCAGAGCTCTCTTTACATAAGTTTCAGTTAAGTCGAGATCCTCAATAAGTTTTTCTCATTTAACAGGAAGTTTTATAATATGTTGACCAACACTTGAGAAGATAACTTAGAAGGATCAAGGACCAAATATAACCCCCAAACATTGAAATTCTTTATTAACAGGTGTAGATTGTTACACTTGATATAGGGTGGTTTAAGGTATACAGATCTTATCTGATAAGAGCAAGAAGACTGAACCCACAAGTTCTTCGAGAGAGAATCTGAACCAATAGTGTGAGGTGAGAGATAATGAGGTGGCTGATTGAATAGAGAGAGATGACATGAGATGAGCAGCACTCCTATCAGCAAGCCAACAAGTGAGAGATCACTCAAGACATTAGGCACTAAGGACATATCCAAATATAGTATTTTGAAGTAGTTCTGTCTCACATCCAGAGAAACTCTTGGGCAACAGACTGCAACCTCTTGAGATGACAGATCTTAAAAACCACATTAACTGCATCGGCTGACAAAAATCTTCAGAGACTAAAAAGCCTGACAAGCTCCTCTTCAGCCCACTCAAGGACAACTCACACACGACTCTTGGGAGTGTTAATTATTTAATGAATGCAGTGTTTGCCACGAAGGAATTATGCAACATACAGTTTTCAACCAGCATTCACTTTCAGTTAAAGATTTCAGAAATTTCAGAGTGCATGTTTTAGAAAATAATGCAACTTGCAGATGATGAATGAATATGCAAGACCAGATTCAATATGCATGCACTAGATGAAGCTAATAGCAAGATATGCAAGAATGCATCAAACCAGATATGCAGTAAGTTTCAAAATGGGACATGTAGAGAGATTACCTAAAAATTGTGAGAATGGGGTTTTTCATTCTTGAGTGCCTTGGATCATTACCCCTTTTATTTCAGTCCCAAGGCACACCTGCAAAACAAGGTTTATTTAGCACAAACAGGTACCCAAGAGGTCTTGGGTCCTGACATGACATTATTATGTTTAGTAAGTTTTCTCAGCACATTTCCAGGAGTAGTTTTAAGATTTGATTTATGCACATTCTTATTAGCATGAATTCTATGTGCATACACATGAGATTTTCTGTTAGCAGGGTAAAATTTCTGTTTACCAAAACTGGTTTGGTTTTGATATCCTGCCAGCCAACAGGTTGCAGCCCTGTGACCTGGCTTCCCATAGTGATGACATGAAGGTTTTGCTGATTCTTTTACAGGGAATTTGGCATGTTTGAAATTCATATTTCTATCCTGAATATGCCAACAGTCCTTGACTGTGTGGCCATGCTTTCTACAGTGAGAGCAAACTAGAGAATTTCTTCTAAAAGAACCTGACCAGCATTCAGAGGCCTTGTGACCAATTTTGTTGCAATTAAAACATATAATGTGCTGGTACTTGTTAAAGGCATGTTGATTTGCAAAGTGTTTTGTATGATATGAACATGATTTTTCCTTACTACTTGCAAACCAACAATGAGCAGTAGTGTGTCCTACTTTATCACAATTAGAACATATGACATTCTTTTTCTGACCGGACACAGATTTTCTAGCATGCTTATTGTCATCTTTTTCCCTCACAAAGCAGTTACTCATAAGATGTCCATACTTACCACAGTAATGACATGAGCCATTTGATTTCTTTAAAACGTGGCATTTATCTGATGAGTTTTTAGCATGCAGATTGTTCCTTTGAATTTCTGATGTTTTATGATTTTTATTTTGTTTTTCTGTTTTCTTAGCCTTATACTGAGGTGGAGATGAGACAGAAGGCTTTTTCTGTTCAGAGAATTTGACAAAGACAGTTTTCAGGTTGGCTCCATCAACCTTCCTCATGACTGGACTGTAACCCAGTCCTTCCTTGTTGACATTGACTTTTACACCTAACAGCTTGTCTAGGTTTTTCTGCCCATCAACAAATTTAGACAAGGAGGCTTTCAAATCCTGAATTTCATTTTCAAGAGATGCAATGTGTATTTCATAACTAGTGATCTCTTGTTCACTACAATTGACAGCTTCATTCAAAACCTTGTTAGCTGTTTTGTATTCTTCAATTTCTTTTCTTAGCTCATCTACCTCTTCAGTCTCGTTTGTACAGATAGCTTTTCCTTTTTCTAATGTGAGAAGTCTTTCAGACATGGCACTGTTTAACAGTTTTAATTTTTCAACTTCTTCTTTAAGCTTATCATTTTGAACTAGCTCATTTATTAGAAGTTGATCTTCTGAGTTAACCATGCTTTCTCTCCTAGCTTCAAACTCCCTCAATTCCTTTTGTTGTTTTTCAAAATCTTTCTGTAATTCTATGTTTACAGATTTTATGGCGTTAAATTTTTCAATCAGCAACTCATTCTCTCGTTTAAGTTTCTTTAGTTGTTCATCATTTTCTTTAGAGAGCTTTCTGAGGAAATCATCTTCAGATTTTAAATTGTTCAGATCAGAGTGAACACATTCAAGTTCCTTCTTCAGTTCTGCATTCTGGTTTTTATACATATGATTATCAGACAGACATGCATCATGAGATTTCTTCGTACTTGAACAGTTTTTACATGGAGAGCTAGAACTATCTACCCGAATACTCTTTTTCAACTTTTTATACTGTTTTCCTAACAGTTCATGAGATTCAAATAGTTCAGCATATGCATTCTCCCAATCTTCTAGAGAGAAATTCTCGAAGATATTTACCCCATCATCATCATCTTCTTTAGTTTGATTGCTGCCTTGATCGCTGGCACTTTGATTTCTTCTGTTGGCCATCATGCATCTGTCCACATCTATCTCCTGAGTTCGCTTCAGTGCATCCAAAATATCTTTAGCAGAACTGGATTCAAAGAAACATGAATGAAAAGCTCTATCAGTAGCTGCCTTCATTAAATTTATTGCTATCTGATTTTCTTCATGCATGGATTTGTGACTGTCAGTCCATTTGGACTTTTTCCTAGGTAGTTCATGAGGACCATGTGAAATTACTTTCCACAGGTCTGGATTCACAGATTTAACATAATTCTTCAAAACAGCGAACCATGCATCAAAATGCGAACCACTGAAGATCGGTGGATGAGCCATGAGAACACACAGATTAACGCACAAGAATATTGATGCACTAAAAGAAAATAAGCACCTAAGATTGCAAGATCTATCTGCAGGTCGCTGGACCTTGTAAGCAGACACCTGCTCTGATACCAACTGATAGGGTGCTTGGCCCGGATACAGAGGGGGGGTGAATGAATCCTTCTACGAATAATGGCCAAATTTAAAAAAGAATGCTAGATAAGGAAACAGAATAGAACCAATTCTATTCTACTCAAATACAAACCCATTGAGCGCACCTATTCAAGCATCTAGCGGAAGCAAACAAAACAATCAAGCCACTGTTCAAAAGATTTTTAGGTGGTTCGGTCCTTCAGACCTACATCCACCCCTCACTCCCAATCGGAGTGAGGCTTCACTAGCACACGCTAGAACCAAGCAGACTCAGTCTGCAAACAATTGCTGCCACACAGCTTGACCAGGGGAACAACCTCCCCTTTTCCTCCAAACTGGAGGGAACCTCTGGACTTGAATCCACAAGCCCAGAACCGGAGACAAGTCTCCCTTCCTCCAAACCGGAGGGAACTCACAAGTAGCTCCCAGCTACTTGCAACTGGAGATCAGATCTCCCTTCCTCCTAACCGGAGGGAACCCGACCTCAGACCAGAGGATCGAAAAGCACAGCAAACCAGAAAACAAAGAAAAGATAATAAACGAAAAATAGCTTCAGCAAACAGAAGCTGAAACACGCGATGCACAATTTGGCTCCCACTGGAGCTGACTGGCCTGGATCTGATCCATGGTCCAGTGAAGACAGATCTTCAGGTAAGCTTCTTTCTTCTTCTCCATGAACTCTCTCATTCACTCTCTCTCTCTCTTTCTTTCACTTAAACTCTCTTCCTCTTTCACACGATCACTATCTCTCTCTCTTTTCCTTTTTCTTCTTCTGCTGGATCGAGCTCTCTGTAACACTGCCTTTTCTTTCTTAGCTCCGATCACCCTTCATCGGTGGGCGAAGGTTTCTATTTATAGCGGCAGCAGATGGATAGGGCACTAAACGCGTGTGCCTCCCACGCTCGATCCAGAACCTTCCTGCCACGTGCCCTTGGTGTATTTGTTCCTTCAGTATCGGATCATGTGCACCCAGACACTGATGAATGTTCTTCCTCGGACCTGCAACGAGATAAGAGCCATTAATATTGAGTGCCATAATAACTAGAACTGCATGAGGTTAGTGGACACGACAAGAGGTACTAAACAGAGAACGACACGAGATATAGTGGTGACACAATGAACATTACTAAGAGACCTTTACGAGGTAGACAGAAAAACAACGCGAAGACACGAAGACAAGAACAGAAACCAACACTGAGTATGGTTTCAATACAAGAAAGACACGAGGACAGGGAAGAATAAAAAAATGACACGAAGAAGCAACAAGATAAATGACACGAGGTGAAGATAGCACGAAGGCGAGATAGTAATCGACACGGGTTGAAAACAACACGAAGTCAAAAACGGTAATCGACACGGGTTGAAAACAACACGAAGTCGAAACAGTAACCGACACGAGTTGAAAACAACACGAAGTCAAAACGGTAATCGACACGAATTGAAAACAACACGAAGTCGAAACAGTAACCGACACGAGTTGAAAACAACACGAAGTCAAAACGGTAATCGACACGAATTGAAAACAACATGAAGTCGAAACAGTAATCGACACGGGTTGAAAAACAACACCAAGATGAAGTACAAGAATTGACACAGAGTTGTAAACAACACGAAGACAGAACAGTGATTTGACACGAAGTGAAAAAGACAAGAAGTAAAACGACACGAAGTGAAAACAAAGAAAATGACACGAAGTCAGAGAGACCAGAGTGAGGAAAAACGACACGAGGTGAGACGACACGAAGTGAAGTTGACATGAAATGAAAAAACAACACTAAGTATGATGAGAACAGAAAATAAACACGGAGTGAAGACAAGGATGACGCAGGAGTTAAAAACAACACGGGGTTCACTGGGAAACGACTCGAAGTTCATCAAAATAGAAACCAATCCGAAGTGTGGTTTCAACATAAGACAGACACGAACTGACAACGACACGAAGTCGAAACAGTGAGACCACGATAAAGACGACTCGAAGAACAACAGTAAGTGTCACGAAGTGAACTTTGACAGAACCACACACTACACGGAGAATGATACAAAGACGATGAAAACAACACGAAGTAAAGATCAAATGACACGAAAATGTCACTGAATCAAAACAAACACTTCAGAGGAAAACGACACGAAATGTAGTGGAAACAACACGGACGCACGACTTGAAAGACAGTAAACATGAACAACACGTGGTAAGAGAAGACGCCACGGCGTGTCGGAAATACAAACAGTACTAGAACTAAAACGACACGAGGACAAATAATTCAACACGAGGTGTTACACACAAACATGACGAAGTGCTAACCAACACGAATACAGTCCCTGAAAGATGCCTGAAGTGAAATGAAGGTTCATTCTTCAACAAACATGTTCTTTGTTCATTTTCACAGAGAAATATTTTTGTTAGATATTCACATAGACATAATTTTGGAAGCCACTAAGACTTATAGTGTTGTCATCATCAAAACATGTAAAGATTCAACAAGACTCAACAAAGTACTTGTGTGAAATAGCCAATAATCTATAAAGTCTCTCATGAATATCTCTTGTTTAAGACTCGCTTGGATGTTTGCACGACTTGTTATTCTATTGATTAGTTTTATTTCACTTGCTCAGTTATTTCTACATGCATAGCCATATTGCATTTACATGTGAAAAATTATAATTACTTAAACCCATTGCTAGTTCTTGAGATATAATTCCTACTGAGCGTTCGCTCACTCAGTTTTATTCCAATATTTTTCAGGTAAACAGGTGGCTAGTGAGACCGAGACTCACACGGGCGGGACAAGTGTCCAAGCGAGCTTCAGAAACTAGTGAACCCGAGTCTTTTATCTTTCTTGAGTCTAGATAGTATTGTCTAGCTAAGTTAGCTTGTCGTCTCTCATTCAGTTATCTTGTCTAAGTCTGTTAGTATGTCGTTTTCTTCCTTTCCATTGTGATGGAGTCTTTAAGTTGGAAAACAAATTCTTGTAAGAGATTTGTATTAGAAATAAAATTTCTATTGTTGTTCAAAATTATTTTAGTCTTATGCGATTGCTCTTGATCATTCACGACTGTTTAACTGTCACGTTCCGAGCAAACGACACGTTCCGCTGCTATCGGTTCGGGGCGTGACAGAGGTGGTATCAGAGCTTCGGCTTTCATATCCTCCAGTTATTAGGTCCCAAGGATAGGTCATCCTTGTTTGTCATATCAGAGCTTCGGCTTTCACATCCTCAAGTTATTAGGTTTCGGTGATAGGTCAAGTATCCCTGTCAGTCATATTAGAGTTTCGGCTTTCAAAATCCTTAGATTTTTAAAACCAAGTTATAGGTTGAGTATATCCTTGTCAGTCATCCTATAAGGATTCCGTGAGAGATGGGTAGAACTTGGGGTTAAAGTTATAAAAGAAAAATAAAATATTTACATTTCAATAATATTTATTGTTGAGTAAATAAATTATCTCCCAAATCATCTTTGCAGGAACCTAGATAAAATGGAAGCATCTAAGCCAAGCTTTGTTCACGAGATGATCTTAGTGGATATCCAAGCTTACGCAGACCTTGTCAAAAGAGTTCAAGAGCTAGAGAAGATGGTGGAAGAAAAAGAAAGAGTTGAAGGGAAGGATCGAACAGATGACTCTGAAAGGTTCACCGTTACTAAGAAAAGGATAAACGAGGCTGATATTTCACAAAGGTGTAAGAAATGCCAGAAATGTAGGAAGTGTAATAAGGAAGCTTCGGCAGATCGCTCACAAGATAAGTGTAAATCTTGTGGAAGATATGGTCACAAATCGAAGGAATGTTGGTGGAGTTCGGGTGCATGTCTGCGTTGCGGGAACTTAGATCACAAGATAGCGGAATGCCCCAAGAAGCCTCCGAGAGGAGTTCAAGATTTAACCAAACTTGCCAAAGAGAAGGTTGCGGAAGGTACCCCTCACCCGAAATCATAAACGAGCTCTTTTTCCATACTTAAGATTTCTTATGTATAAGCTCATAATAGTTCTCTGTTAGGAATGGAAGTTGCTGGAGCAATTCTCTAAGCTCAATATAAGCATGGACACGAACTTCAAATGTGTCACATTGTCTCATATAAGTATTCATCCAGACCTATTAACTGAAATATAAGCACTTCAGGATGATGACCCAATATTAGTGGAAATCAAGGGCAAACTAGAAGGACAGTCTGATTTCCAATTAGCATCAGATAGAAGGTTGGTATTCCAAAACAGAACTTGTATACTGGATTGTCCCGAGTTAAAGAAGAAGATCTTAGATGAAGCTCATAGATCAAGGTACACGATTCATCCTGGATCTACCAAAATGTACCAAGATGTGAAAAGAAAATTTTGGTGGCCCAACATGAAAAGGGAAATAGCGGACTACGTGTCGCACTGTCTCACATGCCAACAGGTCAAGGCGGAACACCAAAAACCTGCTGGAAAACTACATCCTCTAGATATCCCTAAATGGAAGTGTGATGAGGACATCACCAGCAATTTCATTTGATCGAGGATCCCGATGCTCGCCACCTATGCTACATCTTGTTCACCACTTTATTTCGAGTCATATGATGTAATTTTCATTTTCTTATAATGTAATTTTCCTTTTATTTGAGTCCAATACCTAGGTTAGGTAGCTATTTACCTAAGTCTTATGTCATTATGTGTGTTATTGGGCCCAATTATATGGGCTAGGCCCAGGGGCGCCCCCTTCCCCTTGGTTTAGTGTTAGTAGTCCAAAAGTTAGGGACTTAAGTTAAATTGTGGGATCCCTATAAATAGGACCCCAATCCCTCAGTTGTAAGCTAATGAAGTATTGATAAAAGTTTGCCAAAGCATTTGTGCATCTCTCTCCCCCTCTCTCTAGCTCTATTTCTCTCTCTCTCTCTCTAAAGGGGGCGAACCCCATTCTCTCTCCTCCTCTCTCCAAATTTTGAAATTCACTCTCTCTCCTCCCTATTCACCTCTAATTAAGACCCCTCCCCCTTCCCCATACCTCTCATTTAATCCCCCTCCAACCCCTAGGTGGAATCCCCTTCTCCTAGGCACCTCTCCCTCCTCCCAAGCAACCTTTCCCCTTCTCCATACAACCTTTCATTTTCCAAAGGGAGAATCCCATCTCCCAAGCACCCATTCAGATCCCCAAGACACCCCTTCCCATTCCCTAGACCAGAATTAAACCCTCCATTAACCACACATTCAAACCAAAGGAGAGATCTCTCCTCCCTCTCTCATTCCCAACCCAAATTCGCAGCTCCCCCTTCCTCCACTTGCTAGACCACCTCCCAGCCCCCTTTCTGCCCCTCACACACCTTGTATCACCCCCTAACAGACCCCCACATAGTCAGGTGCCATCTCCACACCCATCCACCCCATTTCCCACCCCATCTACTCCGTCTCCCATCACCTTTCACCACCCTATCCATCTCAATTCACAGACAGCAGTTGGAGCTCAACTTGCAGAGGCTGCTCCGGAGTCGTCCGAGGTCCTCTAGAGGTACACCATACATCGCCGGAAAGGTCTGCGAGTCTTCTTCGTAAGCGAGGTGGAATCGTCTTGTTCCGACTTCCCTACAGATCGTGGTGCCCATTCTCGTCCGACTGCGCAACCGAGACCAGAACCTAGACCAGAGCTGCAGTGCAGAAGCTACTACGGCCACACCCCCCAACTTCTGAAGGCACCACTTGGCCGACAGCTGCTACTACAAGGCATCTATCATCACCCACAAGCGGCATCCCGTTCAGCATCAGGAAGAGCAATTTCCAATTTTTCTATTCCAGGTGCGTAGAACAGGCCATCAGGGTCTTGTCCTGACCCCCCCTCACTCAATGGACCTCTCCTTGCCACCCCGACGTCGTCTGGTTCCCATCTTGGTTTCTGCTCATAGAAGACTCGTCCACGGTCGTCCTCGACTTGGTCCTGCCATGTTTGGACTTCGGGCGCTGCCGTGGTGACTTCATCCATCTGCTGCTACACCCAGGGAGCAGTCCGAATCTGATCGCAGGGACCCTGTTCCAGAACCCGTCCCGGCCGGTGTCGACTTCGAAAGCACCCACAAAAATTCACAGACATACCTGGGTCTGTCAGTGACATTGTGGCGCCAGTCTCGTTGAATTCTGAGTTCGGAGGAGTGCACAGAAGTGACAACTCCGACTCCCTGTTCTGCTGTTCCAGACCGGGACAGAATCGGCAAGGTGCTCCATCGGCGCGATCCAAGCTAATCTCCCCTCCCCGCCTGGCCGGCTTAGTGCCCCTCCCTGCGTGGAGGTAGTGTTTGCTTGTACCCTACTCTCCCCACCCCAAGTTCCCCCTCCTGCGTGAGGAGTAGTGCATGTATTAGCAGGTCATCGGCCGAAGCTTCATCGGCGCGGCATGCGGGTAGCCCACGCTTCCCCGCTCGCCCTCGTCTCCGGTCGGGATCGGCGTCTTCACGCCGATCAGGTGAGCTCCTGGTTGCACTCCTCTTGGGTAGCACTTCTTGCTTAACTAGTATTGCTTCTTAGTTCCGTCGGTGGCGAGGGAGTGCCCGATCCAAAATCAATCAAATCGAGTGTCCGCCGCGGAGTGAGTTGTGAGAGAGCCACTACATCCCACGCCCTTGGCGTGCTGGCCGCCCACGGATTTGGGCATCCCAGGCCCTTAGGGGTTCAGCCCAAGCTAGTCAAATCCTTGGAAAGGCAAGGTCCATCCTCGGACCCTCACCACTATCGCCGGTCCACCTATGGACCCGGGTGTGCGCGACGCGGGTGAAGCCGCTTGAGTGGGTCCGCTGTTCGGTTCGATTGCTTGCAAATCTAGGTCCGAGGGGTTGTTTCACATCAAATTGGTATCAGAGTAAGTTCTAGACTTGTCTCTACTAAGTCTTGTCCTAGGGCCATTGCATGCATCACACTTGTCCTCCATCATGACTACCTCATACTTGGCATATTCGTCACTCTTAGGCCCATTAGAAGCCTTTGTGTTTGATGGAACTCGCCCTAGTATATATATAGAGTGGGAGGACTCCATAGATCGACACTTTGGGAGGTTCACTCTATCAGGGCCTATGAAAGTCAACTATGCCAAAAGTTTGCTCTGGCGCCAAGCTAGGAAAGAATGGGAGAACATTGTAGGATTGAGAGAAGCCAAAGGGGAAGCACCCATTGAATCTTGGGATGAAATGAGGGCCAATCTTAGAAAGATGTACGCACCCCAATCCAAACCTCTTCAACCAACCGATCTTCCACCCCCGACCCCAACTCCAACCCAAGAACTTCCCCGACCAAGCCCAACCCAAGTCCACCCATGTTCACCACCCCGAGCGTTACAAGATGACCAACCAAGTCCCCCCACCCATTCCTCCATGAGAATTATAATTTTAGGGGAACCCCTCATAGAGTGGCTAAAGCACAACCTCCTCCTCCGCGTCACACGCCCCTCCATGGATAACCACAACCCAATCGTGCCCACCCCACACCTCCACACAACCTACCATTCATTCTACCTTGTAGGGACCCTGAGGGACTTGATTAGGGGAGTGCTACGGCAAATAGAGGTGACAAACTTGCTGGCCTTAGGGGAAAGCGACACTGGATACCTTAGTTTCTCACACACCTCTATTGGATCCATCACCTCCATTTACACTAAGGGTCCTTGCACAAGCAAGCTATTATTGATCCTGCCCGAACCCGAAGAATTTTGCCAAAACCAACCCTATGACCCCCACCTCCCTCAAGAAAAGGGCACCCCATCTAGGGAGTCAACCTTGGTGATTGTCCCACTAGGTAACGAGTGCACAGTCCGCACTAGGCAGTGTGTGACTTGGAATACTATAAGTCTAGAAATGGAAGAAGCATGCTTCCCCACAAGCCAAGCCCACCTACATCCTTGTGACCTATTCCCTTGGGAGCCCCAATGCCAACCTGGCCACTTTCCCTCCTTCACCATTGTCCACCCCTCATCCAATCCCAAGGGCCATTTCATTATACCCAACCAGGCCCATTGCTCCCACACCACTACATGCCTAGTAGGCCTCAAACTGATCCCTTGGGGCGAGCAACACCCACCACTCACACCCTTCAATTTTCCCGTTGACGAGGTCCCAACCTACATTAGGGATTCTATGGAATGGACTTTCTTGATCCATGGGATTGAAAACACCCCCTTCACCAAGGGCCTAACCATACTTGACCCATTTGATCCCTCCACATGGGAACACCCAAACCTGCCATCCTTGTCCCATTTCTCCAAAGAATTCCTAAGCCTCGCCCCTTGCCGAGACCATTGCGCCAAAGTTGAACCAAACCCCTCCTTGTCAACACCCACGCTTTGGAAGATAAGACTCAACGTTTGGGTAGAGTGGCATGGTAGGATCACATTTGGGTGTCCTGTACCCCCTATAGAAGTTAACATTGTTAGGAGACACAAGCATTTTAGGACCACATGTGGATGCCCCGGTCCTCCAACCTTCCGTAGAGAACCTATGCATGATAGGGCCACGTTTGGATGCCCCGGACCCCCAGTCTTCACCCACCTTGATAGGAAACCTAAGCAAGCTAGATCCACCTATGGTTGCCCCGGCCCCCCTGAGTCCATGAAAGTCTTCATCACATCTATGCATGATAGGTCCATGTACGGTTGCCCCGGTCCACCTTTGCATGCTATCCTCCGTCACACCCACTCACCGCATCATGATGCATGGCATGAGCATACACGCAAGCAATTCTTGACGAGCGGTGAGGTTCACAAAGAGCGGGCAAGAGCTCGCGAGCACCACTTGGAATTCCAAGTAGGCAATCTGGTGATGATGACATTGGAGTGGCTCTACCCTAGGGCCACCTCCAATTAGAGGGCACGAGGACTTGGACCTTCCCAAGTTCCGAGTGACTTTGGCAACCCGGCTAACGGGTTGGACTTACTAATGGGTTTTGGGATTCACCACATTTTCCATGTGGCGGATCCGGCACCCTATGTGGGCACCGCGGCGGATCCTAGTGAGTGCCTCGAGCCTTTATCTTCCTTTGAGAGAGACACCCTCGGAGAGCCACCAAAAATTAGCCTGAGAGTCTGACGTGTGCACACGGAGGCAGTACTAGGCAAGCAGGGTTCCATCACCAGCAAGAGGGTGCGCCTGAGCCACCTTGAGAGGATGAAGGACTGTCCCCGGGTTGCGGACGCAGGGTTGAGTTTGGAGGTTGAGGCTCACTCTGAGCTGCTTGAGAGGACCACTTCCTCGGTGGGCCCATACTCGACGGAGTCGAGTTTTCCGCACCCCGGGGGTATGATGAGGACATCACCAGCAATTTCATTTGATCGAGGATCCCGATGCTCGCCACCTATGCTACATCTTGTTCACCACTTTATTTCGAGTCATATGATGTAATTTTCATTTTCTTATCATGTACTTTTCCTTTTATTTGAGTCCAATACCTAGGTTAGGTAGCTATTTACCTAAGTCTTATGTCATTATGTGTGTTATTGGGCCCAATTATATGGCCTAGGCCCAGGGGCGCCCCCTTCCCCTTGGTTTGGTGTTAGTAGTCCAAAAGTCAGGGACTTAAGTTAAATTGTGGGATCCCTATAAATAGGACCCCAATCCCTCAGTTGTAAGCTAATGAAGTATTGATAAAAGTTTGCCAAAGCATTTGTGCATCTCTCTCCCTCTCTCTCTAGCTCTATTTCTCTCTCTCTCTCTCGAAAGGGGGCGAACCCCACTCTCTCTCCTCCTCTCTCCAAATTTCAAAATTCACTCTCTCTCCTCCCTATTCACCTCTAATTAAGACCCCTCCCCCTTCCCCATACCTCTCATTTAATCCCCCTCCAACCCCTAGGTGGAATCCCCTTCTCCTAGGCACCTCTCCCTCCTCCCAAGCAACCTTTCCCCTTCCCCATACAACCTTTCATTTTCTAAAGGGAGAATCCCATCTCCCAAGCACCCATTCACATCCCCAAGACACCCCTTCCCATTCCCTAGACCAGAATTAAACCCTCCATTAACCACACATTCAAACCAAAGGAGAGATCTCTCCTCCCTCTCTCATTCCCAACCCAAATTCGCAGCTCCCCCTTCCTCCACTTGCTAGACCACCTCCCAGCCCCCTTTCTGCCCCTCACACACCTTGTATCACCCCCTAACAGACCCCCACATAGTCAGGTGCCATCTCCACACCCATCCACCCCATTTCCCACCCCATCTACTCCGTCTCCCATCACCTTTCACCACCCTAGCCATCTCAATTCACAGACAGCAGTTGGAGCTCAACTTGCAGAGGCTGTTCTGGAGTCATCTGACGTCCTCTGGAGGTACACCATACATCGCCGGAAAGGTCTGCGAGTCTTCTTCACAAGCGAGGTGGAATCATCTTGTTCCGACTTCCCTACAGATCGTGGTGCCCATTCTCGTCCGACTGCGCAACTGGGACCAGAACCTAGACTAGAGCTGCAGTGCAGAAGCTACTACGGCCACACCCCCCAACTTCTGAAGGCACCACTTGGCCGACAGCTGCTACTACAAGGCATCTATCATCACCCACAAGCGGCATCCCGTTCAGCATCAGGAAGAGCAATTTCCAATTTTTCTATTCCAGGTGCGTAGAACAGGCCATCAGGGTCTTGTCCTGACCCCCCCTCACTCAATGGACCTCTCCTTGCCACCCCGACGTCGTCTGGTTCCCATCTTGGTTTCTGCTCATAGAAGACTCGTCCACGGTCGTCCTCGACTTGGTCCTGCCATGTTTGGACTTCGGGCGCTGCCGTGGTGACTTCATCCATCTGCTGCTACACCCAGGGAGCAGTCCGAATCTGATCGCAGGGACCCTGTTCCAGAACCCGTCCCGGCCGGTGTCGACTTCGGAAGCGCCCACAAAAATTCACAGCCGTACCTGGGTCTGTCAGTGACGTTGGGGTGCCAGTCTCGTTGAATTCTGAGTTCGAAGGAGTGCACAGAAGTGACCACTCCGACCCCCTATTCTGCTGTTCCAGATTGGGACAGAATCGGCAAGGTGCTCCATCGGAGCGATCCAAGCTAATCTCCCCTCCCCGCCTGGCTGGCTTAGCTCCCCTCCCTGCGTGGAGGTAGTGTTTGCTTGTACCCTACTCTCCCCACCCCAAGTTCCCCCTCCTGCGTGAGGAGTAGTGCATGTATTAGCAGGTCATCGGCCGAAGCTTCATCGGCGCGGCGTGCGGGTAGCCCACGCTTCCCTGCTCGCCCTCGTCTCCGGCCGGGATCGGCGTCTTCACGCCGATCAGGTGAGCTCCTGGTTGCACTCCTCTTGGTTAGCACTTCTTGCTTAACTAGTATTACTTCTTAGTTCCGTCGGTGGCGAGGGAGTGCCCAATCCAAAATCAATCAAATCGAGTGTCCGCCGCGGAGCGAGTTGTGAGAGAGCCACTACATCCCACGCCCTTGGCGTGCTGGCCGCCCACGGATTTGGGCATCCCAGGCCCTTAGGGGTTCAGCCCAAGCTAGTCAAATCCTTGGAAAGGCGAGGTCCATCCTCGGACCCTCACCACTATCGCCGGTCCACTTATGGACCCGGGTGTGCGCGACACGGGTGAAGCCGCTTGAGTGGGTCCGCCGTTCGGTTCGATTGCTTGCAAATCTAGGTCCGAGGGGTTGTTTCACATCAAAGTGGGAGGATATTGGTATGGATTTCATCATGGGTTTATCTAAATCAAAAGGAGGACATGATGGAATATGGGTTATTATTGACCAATTGACTAAATCGGCGCATTTCTTGCCAATCAAGAGCCGATGGTCAGTCGATGTGTTGGCTGCATTATACATCAAGGACATAGTCAGATTACATGGTATTCCTATCTCAATCGTGTCTGACAGAGATCCCCGTTTTACTTCTCATTTTTGGAAGGGACTACAACATTCGTTGGGAACAAGGCTTAACTTTAGTACAGCTTTTCATCCTCAAACGGATGGTCAGACCGAGAGAACTAATCAGGTCATTGAAGATATGCTTAGGGCATGCATCATTGATTTTGGTGGAAGCTGGCATGATCACTTGCCTCTGGTTGAATTTGCATATAATAATAGCTACTGGGCAAGTATACAAATGGCACCTTTCGAAGCTTTATACGGAAGGAGTTGCCGATCACCCTTATACTGGGACGAAGTTGGAGAAAAATAACTATTACGACCAGACATGGTAAGGGTTACCACTGAGAAGATACAATTGATTAGAGAAAGACTGCAAGTTGCTCAGTCTAGGTAAAAGGCTTATGCTGATACAAGAAGGAGAGATCTTGAATTCCAAGTTGGAGATCATGTATTTCTCAAGATATCGCCTGGACGTGGCATACGGAGATTGGTGTCAAGGGCAAGCTTACACCAAGATTCATCGGACCCTTCGAGATACTGGAAAGAGTTGGCAAGGTTGCTTATCGCATCGCATTGCCTCCTCAATTGTCCGAAGTACATAATGTGTTTCACATATCTATGTTGAAGAAATATGTACACGACCCATCACATATTATTGATCATGGAGACTTAGTGATCCAGAAAGATCTCACATATAAACAAAAGCCTATGAAGATACTAGATCGTGAAGTACGAACCTTAAGGAATAAGGTTATTCCCGTACTAAAAGTACAGTGGAGTAAATGTTTTGAACATGAAGCCACGTGGGAGAGCGAGGAATCCATGAGGAAGCGATTTCCAGAATTATTATGAAGTATATGCTCTACACTCACATATATATTATGGAATTTGGGGACCAAATTCTTTTAAGTGGGGGAGGGTGTAACAACCCTGGAAAAATAAAGATTTTAAAAATAGATCAAATCAAAATAAAAGATAAGTAAATAGATGATGAAAGCCTAAACGCATAAGAATAAGCCAGAAGGAAAATAACGCCTTGGGTCAAGGCGCTACTTCAAGAAGAAACGCCCTTATACAAGGCGCTAATTTATGAAAGGATGCCAACATGTGAGGTCATCAATTCTTAAACGGTCAAAATAAATAAAAAGGAAAGTAGAAGTGACGCCCTCCACCTGGGCACGTTTTATACAAGAAACGACGCTTGACAAGGCGTCAATTTAAATTAACGCCCTCACTTAGGACGTTAATTCAGTTTGAGTTTCGTTCGACCCAGGAGACTATCCAGAGCAAGTTTCTGGATAACTATGAGGAAGATTGAATAGGGTAAGAACTCTATTAGGGAAATATTACTTCCAATACAACACTAACTCCATTACGATCCTAAAAACCCTATAAATACTCTTCCATCTTCTTCAGTTTAAAGAATAGGGAGGGAGAGCTGTGTTCTTTCTCTACATTCGGAACATAGAAGAAGTTACTTCTCGTCTACTACCACCCTCACTGCTAGAGGATAGCAGTTACCTAGTTCTCAGGAGACTCTGTTTCGAACAGAGTATCATATTCTCTACAGTACCTTCATCTCGATCGTCATCAAGGTAGGTTTTCTCAAGGATTGTAGCCCAAAGTAACTTATGAAATCATATTAATAACATATATTCATCCATGCATATAGTTTTATTGTGGTTTCGAATGTTTTCTATGAAATTTTAAAGAAACGCCCTTGACCAGGGCGCTAATTTAAAAGAAGCGACCCACACCAGGGCGTTAATTGTAGTTTTGACGCCTTGCCCAGGAGTCGTCAATTTCACCTAATTGTTAATTAACCGTGTTTAAAATTTAATATCTATGAAACTAGAATCTAATATGATGCATGATCATACCTGTTGAATCCTGCTATTTTCCCTGTCCTAACTCCATAATTTGTTTTCCTGAAATTTTATTATCTAGAAACTCTACTGTTCATATGAAAATTTGATAAATCCTGAAATAACGACCTCCTGTAAGTCGTCTCTTATAAAAGTGACGCCCTGCACCAGGGCGCGAATTAAAAACTAACGCCCCTCTGTAAGGCGCGTTTCATGGAAATTCCAAAAAATTGGCAATTATGCAAAAATGTTATAAATATAATGGACGCCTGCTATTATAGTTGTTAAATTGTTAGTAAACGCCCCTGTATAAGGCGTTAATTTTATGAGTAACGACTTTACCTAAGTCACTATTTTCCTTTATTACTATTTTCCCTGTTCTTGTTAACCGAGGGTTTGATATATATATATATATATATATATATATATATATATATATATATATATATATATATATATATATATATATATATATATATATATATATATAGTATAATATCGGCACTATATTTCCACTCCATGAATATAGTCCCATGTTTCGTGATGTTCTAACGCCCCTCTGTAAGGCGCGTTTCATGAAAATTCCAGAAAATTGGCAATTATGCAAAAATGTTATAAATATAATGGATGCCTGCTATTATAGTCGTTAAATTGTTAATAAACGCCCTTGTATAAGGCGTTAATTTTATGAGTAACGACTTTACCTAAGTCGCTATTTTCCTGTATTACTATTTTCCTTGTTCCTGTTAACCGAGGGTTTGATATATATATATATATATATATATATATATATATATATATATATATGTATGTATATATGTAAGTATAATATCGGCACTATATTTCCACTCCGTGAATATAGTCCCATGTTTCGTGATGTTTTATCGTTTACCCACTAACTCTCAGTGACATACAAGCTCTCCATTGGACATTCCGTTCCTTTAGACTAGCAAGTTAGTCATAGAGACCTCCGTAAGACTCCTCGAGCCTTGGATTCCCTCAAGGCCGATTGAGCTGGTTGTACCATAAAAACCTATTACACTATTTTTGCCATGTCACTCTATAGCAACATGGTAATACCGGCCCTCATGTTATGCTAAGTGGATATCATGAGAATATTCTTAATGGGATGAGGACATCATGCCATTAATATGATGTTCTTGTAGACCTCAATTCTATATAAAAGAGTGACCATCTATGTATGGACACTTAATTGTCATGGTACCCAAGTTAGGGAACCAATTCCACCCAATTTATCGACATGTCATGGTTTATGTGCTTTGCGTGGATTTTATCGCCAGTATGTCCTTACTCAAGGGCCTTGCCCTTGAATTCCATAAAAATCTTATCTTATCATCCTATTAAAGCTTGTTCTTGAAACTCCTTATTGGCTATAAACTATCGTGGATGTCTAGATCTATCTTGAATGCTGTGCATATAAGGGCCCGATCTGGTCCTGGGAGGAGCACCCAAAAGTACTAGTGCCCATGGGAGTTGTAATGATTACGGTGTCTAACATTGCACCGAAGTACTTTCTCTCTTGATCTTTGGCTTTCCACACTCTCTCTTTCTTGCGTGCGTGACTCGACTTGCGTGACTTTACTAGCGTGGCCCGACACGGGCAAAGTACTTGCGTGAAATAGCCAATAATCTATAAAGTCTCTCATGAATATCTCTTGTTTAAGACTCGCTTGGATGTTTGCACGACTTGTTATTCTATTGATTAGTTTTATTTCACTTGCTCAGTTATTTCTACATGCATAGCCATATTGCATTTACATGTGAAAAATTGTAATTACTTAAACCCATTGCTAGTTCTTGAGATATAATTCCTACTGAGCGTTCGCTCACTCAGTTTTATTCCAACATTTTTTAGGTAAGCAGGTGGCTAGTGAGACCGAGACTCACACGGGCGGGACAAGTGTGCAAGCGAGCTTCGGAAACTAGTGAACCCGAGTCTTTTATCTTTCTTGAGTCTAGATAGTATTGTCTAGCTAAGTTAGCTTGTCGTCTCTCATTCAGTTATCTTGTCTAAGTCTTTTAGTATGTCGTTTTCTTCCTTTCCATTGTGATGGAGTCTTTAAGTTGGAAAACGAATTCTTGTAAGAGATTTGTATTAGAAATAAAATTTCTATTGTTGTTCAAAATTATTTTAGTCTTATGCGATTACTCTTGATCATTCACGACTGTTTAACTGCCACGTTCCGAGCAAACGACATGTTCCGCTGCTATCGGTTCGGGGCGTGACATTCATACTCAGCTTCATTGTTGGTTAGGGATTTCATGAGAGCATAGGTGTTGTACAAAACTCCGCCCTGAGGAGTCAGGAAAACAATGTCGGCACCTGCCGTAGTGGCTGGATCCTGATTACTCCGGGTAATCCCTCGGGAAGCGCCATCGAAGTACAGTTCCCAACAAGGTACACTGGTTGCGAGAGCGCTTTGCTGCCAGTAATGCAAGGCATCTCCGCTCTGTCCAACCGATTGTTGTGCTTGAACAGCAAGGGACTCCTCGTCGGGGAGCTCCGAGCTGAAAGGTGAGTCGTCTGGCACTGGATGGGCTGCCAAAAATTCAGCCATACCTTGTTCCTTGATTGCTTTTCTGGGAATATAAGTAATGTCGTAGTCCATCAACAGGAGAGCCCACCTTCCCAGTCTGCCTGAGAGGACGGGTTGTCGAAGGAGATACTTCAGAGGGTCATGCTTGGATATAAGCTCGACTCGATGGGACAGGAGGTAATGCCGCAACTTTTTGATGGCGAACACTAATGCCAAGTAGACCTTCTCGACTAGGGAATATCGGTACTCGGCACCGATTAGCTTCCGGCTGAGGTAATAGAGGGGCTGCTCTTTACCTCCCTCATTGACTTGTGCCAACAGAGCTCCTAGGGAAGCGTCCATGGCAGCAATATAGAGGATAAGTGGTTTACCCTTGACCGGTGCCCCCAGAACTGGAGGAGTAAGGAGGTACTCTTTGATTTGCTCGAAAGCCATCTGGAATTCAGAGTCCCATATAAACGGGGTGTCTCTCTTCATCAGCTTGCCGAAAGGCTCGCATCGCCTGGAGAGGTTAGAGATAAACCTCTGAATGTGGGTCAGCCTCCCTTGGAAGGACCTGAGCTCGATGATGTTGCTGGGTGGTGGAAGCTCCCGGATTGCTTTGATCTTCTTGGGGTCCACTCAATTCCTCGGTATCAGACAATGAAGTCGAGAAACTTGCCGCTGGATACGCCAAAAGCACATTTCATGGGGTTCATCTTGAGCCCATATTGCCGAAGACGCTCGAAGACTTGGCGTAAATCACGCAAATGGTCTTCACACCTTTTAGTCTTGACGACGAGGTCGTGGACATAGCATTCGACGGTATTGTGCAGCATCTCGTCGAATATTTTGGTCATGGCCCTTTGGTAAGTAGCGCCGACATTCTTCAACCTGAAAGGCATGCGCTTGTAATTCAAAATCCCTTTGGGGGATCTTAAGGTTGTGTGGCCCTTGTCTTTGAGGGACATCCGGATTTGGTTATAGTCGGATGACCCATTCATAAAGGACAAGGCCTCATGCCTAGTGGTCATGTCGACCATTATTTCTGTGATTGGAACTGGGAAGTCGTCCTTCGAATAAGCTTTGTTGAGGTCCCAAAAGTTGACACAGATATGGACTTGGCCATTTTTCTTCTTGACTGGGACTATGTTGGCGAGCCAGATCGGATAGATACACGGCTCAATGAAATCGACCTCCACCATTTTATCGACTTCGGTCGTGACCTGGAGCTCTAGCTCATGGCGCATGCACCGCTGCGACTGTTTGACTGGAGTGATCAAGGGAGAAATGGCTAGCTCGTGCTCCGCTATGGAGGGGTCTAGCCCCGACATCTCCCTGTACGTCCAGGTGAAGCAGTCTTTGTACTCAAGCAGGAGTTGCTTGTAATCTTGCCTTTCTGCTTCGGTGAGGAGAGCGCTGACGAATGTGGGCTGGGGGGCTTCATCTTCGCCCAAGTTGATTTCAACGAGCTCATCAACGGTCGCTTGGTCACCGTCCTCTAGCTCGAGAGGAGCGGGTTGGAAGTTGATGAAATCCTCAGCATCGGTGTCGGCTTCGTGCATTTCTTGATTCTCGAAGCCACTGGTTGACGTCGATGGGACTGGAGAGTGGTTGTCGCTGGAGCGCACCAGGGATTGGTTCGGGTCACCGACTTTTGGTCAGCAGTCGTCAACCGGGGTTACTGAGGTCTCCCCGGGGTTTCCTGCTAGAGCCGACGATCCTTTATAGTCAGTGTCCTAGATACCTCCCTCGTCGGGAGAGCCTGTTGAACCAGGTCCTTCGACATGCTGGGTGGCAGAAGGAGCTTCTTCGGCCCCTTTATCTTGGCAGGCAGGTGAGGATGATTCCTTGACTACTTGGACTGGAGTGCCAACTTTGACGGGGATCGAGATCAGGATCTCTTCTTCCTCGTCTCCAGAGCTGTCAAATTTGGCTTCGACTTTAGCTCGGTCATCGGCTGGCTATTTCAAGCCTACGACGTTGACTGCGTAGTCGACGAGAAAGTCCGAGTCTTGGTCGTAGCCAAGTCCCCCGGTATCCTTATAGAAGGACGAGAGTTGCCCTCGTACCTGAGAAGGGGTCCACAGTTGGTGAAAATATTCACGTCGCGCAGAATCTTGCCATTGAGGGATGTGTTGCTTTAGACACATTTCCCAAATATGCGGCGGCAGGTTGTCCAGTACTTGGACGGCTTCAGGGGTATCATCGGCTCGCTTGGACCAGCTGAAGTCATCCTCCGGTGGGGCTTGAGGGACCATGATGGGGCATCAAAGGCGATTTCATTACACGGGTGAAGTGTATTTGTGAGTTATGGCTTGTATGAGATTGTAATTGTGTATTTTCTTTCTTTTGGGCTCCTTGTAAGGCTTATATCAAGCCAATGGGCCATTTGTTATGTTAAGTCCAAGGTTAGATTGCTATTAGTAGAGTCCATTAGAAAGCCTAGTTCATATTGGACCAAGTGCCACCCTTATGGACCTTATTAGTCATTTAAGGCCCAATTGGGCCACTCCCTCTCATGGGCCACCAAGACTTGGAAGGCCCAAGTCTAGACTTGAGTTAATGGGTTGGGTTGGCTGCCCTTGGACCATCCTAGGCCCAAGAGAGGCCCATGAAGGGGGCGCCCCCTCTTTTGGCCTTATTAGGCTAGTTAGGTGGTGTTTGAATGGAATTAGTCCATGGTTGAATGGAGATGGTCAAATTAGATTAAACAAATGTATTAAGTGTGTTATTCACATTGTATCTCAGCCATTCACTCATCAACCCTTGATCCAAGGGCCTAGAATGGATTAGAAACCTAGCATATAAAACCTTGTATTTTCATATGAAATTCAATGAAAAAATCAGAAAATTGTTGAGTCTCTTGGAGCTTGGTGCGCCCCTCTCTCCTCCCCCTGCTGTTCTTCCACCTTCAACCCCAGATCTAGAGTGGTTCTACCTCCCTTCATCCCCTCTCAACCTCTGATCATCACCGGTGCCGCCGCCGCCGCCGTTCGTGCCGCCTTCGAGCCGCCACGGGATCAATTTCGGTGTTCTGTCTTGCTGGATAGAGGTGAAGCTCGGGAATTTCTCAAGTCAGCCACGGGTTCAGATCGACTTCAAATTTTGAGGGTGGGTTCCTACCTTATAGACCCTTCCCCACAAACAAATTCAGCTCCAAATTCCCCCGTTTCATATTGTTTCCACTTCGTTCATTCCCCAAACTCAAATCAGATCTGTCTCTGTCTACAGTGACAGAACCTTTGAGTTCGTCCCCTTCTACCACCCTTTTGACTTTCTTTTGCCCTCCCAATTTAACTGGGGTTTCTGTCCATGTTTCCGTACCCCCACCATTTTTATTAATTTTTGTTGAGTCTTTTACCTATTTTTAAAAATTTATGTTCTACCGGAGCTATAGTACCTCCAGCCAGATCTTAGATTCGACATTCTTCCAGTAAACAAATCATATAAATTCATAGACACATCCAAACGTATCCAAACCAACGTTGCCATCTTCCCAACTCCAAATCCTACAACTTTCATGAAGAAGTCGAAGTCTGAATCCAAGGTCCTCCTAGCGGTCAACGGCAGTTTTCAGAGATCAGCTCTGCAGATCTGAGTGTTCAGTTACTGTACAACAGGAGGTTGTAAATTCCATAAGTCCAGATCAGCGAAGATCCAGGCCAGATCTCTAGGCCTACATTGAAGTATTTCGAGTCAGCTTTCCAACGGCGCTAATTTCGTGTCAATCCGACATCGGATCTGATCGCAGTGTCCGTTCTCGCCGGACAGCGCGCTGAAAACCAGAAACTGCAGATCCGTGGGAAGTTTTCCCGACGGGCGCCGGCCGGAGCCGCCCGGCCTCCGATCGTCGTTCCAGCGTGCCGCCAGCCCGGGGATCGATTCCATCAGTGTCCCCCACCACAGCGGTGACCCGGGTCCCACACGGCCCCTCCGGACAGCACGTGGGCCCCACCGTCATTAGTTCGGGTGCTGCCGAAGCTACGCGGAAAGCCGCCCGTCAACCCGAAATCGGCCCTCCCGGGCTCCATTGTGTCGCCCTTTACCTCCCTGCGTGGAGTGGGCTTTACATCATTGCTGTAACCTTTATATAATAACTGTCCCGGGAGTGCGAGATCGGCCGGGTCCGTCGTCCCCACGCCGAGCGCGTGGAGGTATCGTATTCGCTCCTTGCTTGGCATTTCGCTTATTTCTATATAGCTTGTTTATGCCGCTACTAGAGAGCATGTGTATGGATATCTAGCTCGCTTTATTTTCATATCACTACTGCTGCGAGAGAGTGCGAGACCGTCCCGTGACCCGATCCGGGCACGAAAGTGCGAACCGACCACCCTAGCTCTTGCCGGTTTCTCAACCGTGCACGTCCGACGCTTCCCTCATCAAGGGACGATCGCGAGCTTGTCGTGTCCTTGGTCCCGTCCCGCATCAATTTGGTATCAGAGCCAGTTTGAGTCTAGGGTGTCAAAAAAAAAAAAAGAGTGTCATTTACATCGAGTCATTAGTCGATTTAATTCGAGTCTAGGATCATCATTGTTTTAAAACAACAAAAAAAGAGTCATTTTTGGGTCGCATACATCCCTTTACTCGGTATATAAAAAGGTGTTGTCCGACCGTTAGGTTACGCCTATCGGGAAGGTCGCACACTTGTGCGAGTGACCTTCGGGTCGATTACCTCCGCCACGTATCGAGTTTTGGTTAAGTCTAGGCGCATCATTTGCATTAGTGTGTTTTGCTTTAGTCGGTGTCTTCTAGTCGGTGTGTTTGCATGCCCACTCGTCGGGGTACTCAGTACTCACCCCCACCCCCACCTATGGCCAACCCACGGGATACCTCGGGAGACTTCCACTCCCTACAAGAGGCGATGATGGCCATTATGACTAGGTTGGACCAATCCGATGCTAACTTTTGGACTTTCTCCGATAATATGGATGGTCGCCTTAGGGCCATGGAGGGACGCTTGGAGACCTCCGATAGGTAGGTCCAAGACCTCGTTGGGCGGTTAGATAGGATGTCACACGGGGACCCTCTTGGGACAGCCCAAGATCCACCCGCACCTCCTCCCGCGGTGGCCCAAGTCCAACCCGCTCCCATGGTCCAAGTCCAGGCCGCTCCCGCGGCCCAAAACCAGCCACCACTAGTTCCTCCACCCACCCCTCCTCGGGTTCCCCAACTACCACACCGTGACCTTGGTCTCGAGGACTATGGGTCCGACAATGCCTACGAGGGGTATGGTCAACGCCGTCGTGGTTTTCAGCCACAACGAGATGAGGATGATGATAGGGTCCTTAAGACCGTGCGAGCGGACCCTCCCGCTTTTTACGGGTCTTTGGATCCGAAAGTCTACCTAGATTGGGAGTTTGGCATGGACCGTTATTTTGAATGGTATGATATGTCGGAGCGTCGAAGGGTCCGATTTGCCACCATGAAACTCATGGGGCAGGCACAAACTTATTGGAAGAATGTGGAGAGCCTGCTACTTCAGCGGCTAGAACCCCCGATCGACACATGGAACGAGATGAAGAATAAACTTCGGCAAAATTACCTTCCTCCCACATACCGCCAGCGACTCATCGATAGATGGCAAAGTCTTAGCCAGGGAGACCGGTCCGTCTCCGAATACATCGCGGAGTTTGATGAGTACTTTCTCCGATGTGGTGTCACGGAGGAGAGTACCATGCCCGTGTCCCGCTTTCGACGTGGTTTACGGCCACACTATCAGTATGAGCTTTTCCGCCGCAATGCCAAGACGTTGGAAGAGGCATACCAGGTTGCTCTCGAGATGGAGCAATTTGAGGGAGAGTTCGAGTCTAGCCATCGGTTGGGCCCCACCCCTCTCCGTAGTGCCGAGCCCCGTCACTCCATAGGCCCGCATCAGCGGCCTCCCATGGTTCGACCTCAGGAGCCCACCCGTCAGGAGCACTTCGCTCCACGGCCTCGCCCTCCTCCACCCCGAGATCTATTTCCATCCCAACCACCGGCACCCTTTGCCCGTTCCCCAGCTCCTATAGCCCGTCCTCTGGCACCGGCACCCCCTCCACTCTTGTCCAAGACACCTACACCTCCCCCATTGTTGCCTACACCCCCTACCCGGCGGGATGATAAGGGTAAGGCCCCTCTTATCGGGGAGAGTAGTCGATCGCGAATACAATGTTTCCACTGTCACGGGTACGGCCACATTGCTAGTGAGTGTCCCGCTCGCACCACCCTAGCCTTAGGTGTTGGAGGATCCGCGCCTCCCGAGCTTGAGCATGTCGATTACGAGGCCGACGAGGCACTGGCCGATGAATACTATGCCATGGGGGAAGAGCTGGGCGACCCTTCGGCTGCCCAGGATGTCGCCACCTAGTGGGCTTGATGCTACCACCTTAGTCTAGAGTCGTGCATGAGTCGGTGTGTTTTCTTTATGTGGTTTGTTTGTGTGGTGATTTTGAGTCGATTGTTTGCGTGGTTTGCATTCGTGTGTCTGTGCATGGTGAGTCTGCATGTGTCTTGTGCAAGCTCGTTGTCGGTCTCTTACGAGTAAGAGGCGAGTGGACTCACTTGATGAGTATGGGATCGGTTTTACTTCTATATCCGGATCAGTCACCTATAGGGACTCAGCGGTGATTCCTAGTGAGTCTTCGAGCTGTCTCCTTCCTTTGAGAGTGCCCCTTCGGAGTGACCACCTTTAGCCCATAGCAGTTTGCATATCGAGTATATATGGAATGAGCAGGTGACGATCACATAGAGTGGAGCATACCCACGCTACGTGGCACGGTGACGGATCCGCCGGAGTACCGGAGCAGCCATACCCCTACTCGACGGGGTCGAGTTCCTCCCACCCGGGGAGAATTGATGGGGCATCAAAGGCAATTTCATTACACGGGTGAAGTGTATTTGTGAGTTATGGCTTGTATGAGATTGTAATTGTGTATTTTCTTTCTTTTGGGCTCCTTGTAAGGCTTATATCAAGCCAATGGGCCATTTGTTATGTTAAGTCCAAGGTTAGATTGCTATTAGTAGAGTCCATTAGAAAGCCTAGTTCATATTGGACCAAGTGCCACCCTTATGGACCTTATTAGTCATTTAAGGCCCAATTGGGCCACTCCCTCTCATGGGCCACCAAGACTTGGAAGGCCCAAGTCTAGACTTGAGTTAATGGGTTGGGTTGGCTGCCCTTGGACCATCCTAGGCCCAAGAGAGGCCCATGAAGGGGGCGCCCCCTCTTTTGGCCTTATTAGGCTAGTTAGGTGGTGTTTGAATGGAATTAGTCCATGGTTGAATGGAGATGGTCAAATTAGATTAAACAAATGTATTAAGTGTGTTATTCACATTGTATCTCAGCCATTCACTCATCAACCCTTGATCCAAGGGCCTAGAATGGATTAGAAACCTAGCATATAAAACCTTGTATTTTCATATGAAATTCAATGAAAAAATCAGAAAATTGTTGAGTCTCTTGGAGCTTGGTGCGCCCCTCTCTCCTCCCCCTGCTGTTCTTCCACCTTCAAACCCAGATCTAGAGTGGTTCTACCTCCCTTCATCCCCTCTCAACCTCTGATCATCACCGGTGCCGCCGCCGCCGCCGTTCGTGCCGCCTTCGAGCCGCCACGGGATCAATTTCGGTGTTCTGTCTTGCTGGACAGAGGTGAAGCTCGGGAATTCCTCAAGTCAGCCACGGGTTCAGATCGACTTCAAATTTTGAGGGTTGGTTCCTACTTTATAGACCCTTCCCCACAAACAAATTCAGCTCCAAATTCCCCCGTTTCATATTGTTTCCACTTCGTTCATTCCCCAAACTCAAATCAGATCTGTCTCTGTCTACAGTGATAGAACCTTTGAGTTCGTCCCCTTCTACCACCCTTTTGAATTTCTTTTGCCCTCCCAATTTAACTGGGATTTCTGTCCATTTTTCCGTACCCCCACCATTTTTATTAATTTTTTTTGAGTCTTTTACCTATTTTTTAAAATTAATGTTCTACCGGAGCTACAGTACCTCCAGCCAGATCTCAGATTCGACCTTCTTCCAGTAAACAAATCATATAAATTCATAGGCACATCCAAACGTGTCCAAACCAACTTTTCTATCTTCCCAACTCCAAATCCTACAACTTTCATGAAGAAGTCGAAGTCTGAATCCAAGGTCCTCCTAGCGGTCAACGGCAGTTATCAGAGATCAGCTCTGCAGATCTGAGTGTTTAGTTACTGTACAACAGGAGGTTGTAAATTCCATAAGTCCAGATCAGCGAAGATCCAGGCCAGATCTCTAGGCCTACATTGAAGTACTTCGAGTCAGCTTTCCAACGGCGCTAATTTCATGTCAATCCGACATCGGATCTGATCGCAGCGTCCGTTCTCGCCGGACAGCGCGCTGAAAACCAGAAACTGCAGATCCGTGGGAAGTTTTCCCGACGGGCGCCGGCCGGAGCCGCCCGGCCTCCGATCGTCGTTCCAGCGTGCCGCCAGCCCGGGGATCGATTCCATCAGTGTCCCCCACCACAGCGGTGACCCGGGTCCCACACGGCCCCTCCGGACAGCACGTGGGCCCCACCGTCATTAGTTCGGGTGCTGCCGAAGCTACGCGGAAAGTCGCCCGTCAACCCGAAATCGGCCCTCCCGGGCTCCATTGTGTCACCCTTTACCTCCCTGCGTGGAGTGGGCTTTACATCATTGCTGTAACCTTTATATAATAACTGTCCCGGGAGTGCGAGATCGGCCGGGTCCGTCGTCCCCACGCCGAGCGCGTGGAGGTATCGTATTCGCTCCTTGCTTGGCATTTCGCTTATTTCTATATATGCTTGTTTATGCCACTGCTAGAGA
This sequence comes from Amorphophallus konjac, assembly GCA_022559845.1. Lineage (NCBI taxonomy): Eukaryota > Viridiplantae > Streptophyta > Magnoliopsida > Alismatales > Araceae > Amorphophallus > Amorphophallus konjac. Next base: position 242,372 of record JAHNEJ010001035.1, read on the forward strand.
GCATGTGTAGGGATATCTAGCTCGCTTTATTTTCATATCACTGCTGCTGCGAGAGAGTGCGAGACCATCCCGTGACCCGATCCGGGCACGAAAGTGCGAACCGACCACCCTAGCTCTTGCCGGTTTCTCAACCGTGCACGTCCGACGCTTCCCTCATCAAGGGACGATCGCGAGCTTGTCGTGTCCTTGGTCCCGTCCCGCATCAGACCATGTCTCCCTTATAGAAGACAATGGGTTTCTCCCTGCTGGCCTTCTTCTTATTTCTACGCTATCGCTTGAACGTGACAACAAATGTCGTCAACAACTCAACGTTGTATTCTTCGGATGCACATGGGAACTGGATGTAGTCTGGGGGCAAGGATATACTCTTGCCAATAGCTCGACTAATGAGGTTGGCCTCAAAGTCAATTTTGCACCTTTTGGGGCGATCCGGTGTTGACTTGGAGCTGAGGCACAGCCGATGAAGCTGGGCCTTCTCTTCGTCCACGGAGAAGAGACCGTCATTGTCTTCGTCTGAGAGCCAGCCATTGCTCCTGCTCTAAATCACAGGGTACAGGCTAATCCCCTTGAAGTAGAGTGCATCGTCGGCCAGATTGCATTCCGCTGGCATGAACGGTGACAAGTCTTCAAAGACCATGTGTTGCTCCCCGTCCTTGGCATACTTGATGCATTGGCGAAGAGTTGACGGGACGACCCAATTTTCATGGAGCCAAGGTCTACCCAGTAGCATCTTATATGATGTGTTGGCATCGATGATGTAGAATGTCACCTTTCGAGCACCAGGTCGACGTCCACTCGACCAAGGACATCCTCGGTGTTTTGGTTGAAGCCAGGTATCTTGACCGCTTGAACCTTCTGGAGGTATGGGGTCATATATAAAGTCTTGAATGTTTTGAGTGGCATGATGTTGACAGCGGTGCCAGCATCCACAAGAATCCAGTTCACATCATGCCCATTGACCTTCCCTTTCATGTAGAGATGACGGTTGTGGCATGGAGGGGATAGCAACATGTCCATCTCCGTGAAGGAGACGGTGGTTGTGAAGGCTTCATAGGCAGCCACCTTCATTTCTGTGACATGCGCTTCGTAAGCTTCTAGATCTTGGAGTATCTTAACGAGAGTTTCTCTTAGCTCTTTACTCCAAGCGATGGCTTTCCAGATTGTAATGCTGGCGGGGAAGCGCTTCATCTGGTGGAGGACCTTCCGGTTGGCTCGGGCTCTAGCATCCTCCAAGGAGGGTAGTATGTCGGGCTGGGCTTTCTGTGAGCTGATGTGTTGCTCCCCATCGGGAAGTCGCACTGCCTTGCCTTTACCACCAGGATCAGACTGACCTTGATCACTGGTGGACTCCTAGAACAAGGGTGCCAATGATGGCTCTTCTAGGGGTAACTGGCGGGCTGACCCGTCCTTGCCGGACGGTCCCGCTTGTTCTTCAGAAGAATCCGGAGCTGGTACAGAGACTGGGAGGCTGGCAGGACTCTCTTCAATATCGGAAGGATCGAAGACGCCACGTCCCTTCCAAATTTCTATCTCCGAAATGGGGTCAAGTTCCTCTCCTTGAAAGAGGATGATTCACTCGGGGTCGAAGGTGGACGGGTGAAGGGGTAGCTCGGGAGTTCTCCCACGGCCTCTATCGCGTCCCCGGCCATGACCTCGGCCACGGCTTGTGTGTTCTGGAGCTGGTTGTAGCCCAAGCGGGGCAATGGTTCTTTGTCTGGTTCGGGAGGCCACTGGCTCGCCTCTCCGAGAAGCGTTGATGTTATCAGGAGGTGGGATGGGCACCATGTTACAGGTGCAGCCTCGAAGCATTTCTTCTAGCTGTTCTGTCGTGATCTCCTTATCTTTATAGCACAAGAAGAGCCCATCTGGGATCAAGAGTCTTTTGCCGTTCTTGAGCTTTTGGATCATCTATTGGACCCAGTCTCTGAGGTGGGCTCGTTTCTGCATTTCTTCCCACGAGATATAGCTGTCGAGTGGGAGGGCACCCGTAGGACGAGGAGGAACATATTCTTCTAGGTCATCAATGAGCCGCTGGAGCCTCTGAAGAGGCGTTGGCTCGGCTGGTGATTGTAGGGCGGCTGCTTGTTCAGCTTTTTTCTTGAGCCGCCCTTTAAGGTTCTTCCTCCTATTTTTCTCCCGTTTCTTGGCGATGGCCGCCTCCAAGGGAGTAGGAGGGAGAGGTGCTGGGGCCGGAGCTGATAAGCTCCCACGAGGACATCCTTGAGCTGGTGTCTTAGTAGGGCGAGGTCGACGACCTTTCCTTGCCTGGATTTCAATCCAGCCTCCTTCCGCTTGTTGTATCTAGAAGGTGGCATTGATCGCTTGCTCGATTACCTCAAGCGGTAACTCCTGGTATGCTGGGATACTGGGACTGGTGTCCGAAGACGTGTGCGCGGTTCGGTGCCTTACCCGCCGTGGAGACAAGAGCCAACGAGAAGTCGGCAGACTGGTGCTGGCGTCCAAAGACGTATGCATGGTTTGATGCCTTAGCCGCGGTGGCGATGGCTTTTGCTGAGAGGCGGACTGAGAAATGTGCTTGTTGTCCTATTCCTTAGTCTTGCCTTTGTGATCAGGCTGAGGGTAGGGTCCGGTGATAGCCGAAGGCATCGCATGGCGTTGTCACTCTGAACAGTCACCCCGACTTCGTGGCCTGATTGGGCCTTGTAGTGATGGGCCCATCGCTCGAGTCGAAGCCGCTGAAGACTCCGAAGATGTCTTCTTTGTGACTCGGATTGTGTCAGAAGGTAAGCGGGGAGGACCCAACGACCCATCGGCTAAGGGGGCATGACACGGCTGGGCCGGGACCTCACCATGCTTTTGCTTTCCCTTCCTATCCATGGACGCCGGAGACAGAGATAGGACAGGGGGAGGACAAGGGAGAGCTGAGGAGCCCATCGTCGTCTTGCTCACCAGAACATCCTCCCGGCCCAGCAGGACTCGGAGGAGCATGGTGGTGTCTTCTTCGGAGAAAGGGAGAGATTCCAGCTCCCGCCAAGGCCGCCACTACATAGTCGAAATGGCCGGGGTTGGCTGGCCGGATGCTATTGTTCGATCATCTGGAGGGGCGGAGGTGGGGAGGACGCTGACTGAGAAATCGCTCAGCCGCGTCTCCTGACTAACATCATGCTCCCTACGCCTTCGCAATCGCTTGAGTGCTTCCCGATTATCGGCCTAGAACTCGAGCCATTCTAGAGGATGCTGGTAAGGTAGCCCGTGCCCATTTTTTTGAGGGAAATCTGGCCGCTCTGGCACATCCCTGGCGACGCTCAGGGTTTCTTTGACAGCTTGCCGAAGCCTTACAAGTGACAAGGAGTTCCCCTCCGCATCGATCTGCTCCCACTGGATCTGTTCCTGGATGAGGTATTGAACTTCCTCACAGGACTCGATCGGGTGGCAGATTCTGGCGTGAAAATGGCAATATTGGGGGTGACTAAGGTCCCAATGGGTGTAGTCTGCCGGTGAATCGTGGGGCATGATTTGTCCCCTC